>WAAG01063794.1:10388-20717 GCA_013390105.1 Tichodroma muraria | reverse complement strand
GGAAAAGCTTCTGCCAGAGGGTAGCTGAGCATGGGAGCAGGCTCCCCTGGAAAATGGTCATAACCAAGTTTGACAGAGCTCAAGAAGCATTTGGACAATGCTCTCAACCATGTGGTGTGATTCTTGGGCTTGTCATGTTCTGGGCCAGGAGTTGGACTCTATAATTCTTGTGGGTCCCTTCCAACTCGGAATTTTCTGTGACTCTAAAGATAAANTATATAGGTGCTGCAAAACTGGAAGCAAACATTGTTAGATGTTTAATTAATAAATTGCTTATATGCCTTTTAAGATTTTATTTATTTACTGACTATGACTGGACTATCATATTCAATATGGAAAACTGTCATGTGGCAAATTGTGCCATACAAAAGGACTTAATGGGTGTTTGGACAAGAAGGTCATCTGCAAGCTAGACTGCTGAAACACAGCAGTTCCTCAAAATGATGGAATGATGATTATCACTACACTCTCTATGAACATTTTTAGATTGCACTAAGATGTACCAATACGTTTAGTTGCTCTTCAACTTAAGTAGGAAACAGTGGATTTGACATGTGAAAACTTGCTGTTGAGGTTGTGGGGGTTTATTGCAGGGTTAGGAAGACAAGGTTTGTTCTCCCCAATGCTCTTGTCTCCCTCCTGTGGCTCTACATGTAAATGGACGCTGCTTTCATGGGGTGGCTCAGGGCACCCCCTTGCATGTAGAGGTGCAAATTTGTGCAGCAGTGCATGTGTTTCTGTCCTGAAACAGCTTGTAGGCTTTGAAATTAAAACTCAAGCATTAAAATAGAATGCTTGCAATAGGAATTGCACAGTCATGTTGATGGACCCTTTTAAATGTAGTATTTATTGAGTTTTACTTGATAATGGAACAGTTTTTTTAGTGGCTTTAGTGTCATTGACTTGTTGGGTTGATTTCAGATATCATGCCTGAAGTACTATCCAGCTGTAACTACAGCAAATTCTTTGGAGAAGAGACTGTTCTGTAGCCTCAGGGCTTTCGTTCAGTATTTTTCCTTTGAAAAAGCAGAGATAATTGTGAAGTAGTATCAAAATTTAAAAAAAAAAAAAGGTTGAGGATGGGAGAAATGGAAATTAAATCAGGTGTGATTGGACAGGTTTTGCAGTCAATGTAAATAGTAAATACTTCAAAGGTGATGGCATGGGAAGTTCGTCAAAGGCTACCTACCACTGAAAAGAAATAAGCGTGGGAGTGTCTATGTTGGGCAAATAAGTTTGAATTTTGTTGCTACAAATTATTAGGTTATAATCAACTTCTGCTCATTCTTTAAAATAGAGATTTCTGTGTATGTCTCTGTATAGATGTCTCTATAGAGACCTATAGAGTTAGTGAGGTATATATATACCAGTTATTAAGTTAAAGATGGAGATTATAGTCTTTCTCTATTTTGATAATAATCTTTGTAGATTCACAGGGTAATTTAGCTCAGAAGGGATTTCAGGAGGTTTCTAGTCCAACTTCTTTAAACTACATCTGCTGTAAAATTGGGCTAGGTTGCCATCTGGTCTTGAAATCCACTAAGGAGGGAGACTAAAAGACTTCTCTGAGCAATCAGTTCCACTGATTGGCTGTGCTCCATGGTGAAATGTCTCCTCACAGTCAGAACTTCTGCTTTTGTGGTGTTGAAGAACTAAGTTAGTTCTAGACTGATGCAAGTCTTTTTGCTTCATTACCGATTTCTTTTACGTCGTTGACTGTATATCTTGAAAGTCTGGTTACCTTTCCTATTGTGAAGTTGACTCTGTCAATTTCTCAATTCTGTCAATGACTCTGTGTGATTTACCTTTTCTCCCTAGCATAAAGTTGTTTCATATTTGTAGCATTACTGTCAGTACACTTATAACTGTTTGCATAAGAAAAAACATTATCCTTGTATAAATGATTGAAACCGAAGAAAGATGTGCAAAACCTTAATTGTAGTAATACTCTGGAAGGAGGCAGAAATTTTAAGGCAGTTGCTTTAAGACATACGAATTTGGGGATCCCTCTAGTGGTCGATGACCTTAGTATTAAGAAACCCAGTAGTGAAAAGAACAGTCCTTCCCTCAGGTATATCCTAGCAAAATAGAATAATCTTTAGTAAGCAGATTTTTGACATGGAGCTATACATTACAGGCAATGCATAATATTTTTCATGAAAAACTATTGCTTTTTAAAATACAGTAGATTTTAATTAAACAACAGTAGTAAAATACTTTAGTTTAAATCTTATTACTTAGTAGCAACCAGAAACTCTTCAATTTTTTTCCTCCATTACTGCCTTTGTTTTTTTCCTTAATATTGCAATATTATTCCACCAAAGAATGTGTCAGGCATCTGGAAAGATACTTTGCAAACAGAGCTTTTAAGCAATATTTCTCAATGGCTTCGCCTTGTAAGCATCTCTAGAAGCATAAGAACATGTCTTGGTTTGAGACAATTCAGAGGAGAACACTTTGGAATGAGTCATCTCCTCTAAGTATTCCAACAATCCCTTTATACCAACAAGAGATGAATAATAATAGATGAAAGAGAAAAAACAGTGGTTTATTAACAAATAGAATGCAGAAAGGCACAGGGAAAAAAGTAAATAACTGCTAGACCTCATACCCCACTGCAACAAAGAGAGACCTGAAGTGCTGGAACCTACCCATTCCTGAAATGAGCCTGGCAGGAGAACTTCAGGCTTTGTAGGACAGTGACAAGATGGTGTGAGAGCCCTCCCTGGAAGGCAGGAGCCTCACAGAGCTGTTCCAGCAGCAGACAAAGAGCTTCTCCATGGCAAGGCACAGCAGAGTGGGCCCAACAGGCAAAACAGCTGGGCTGGAGCCACTCAGTGCATCCTATCCCCAACCTGATGCAGTCTACAGCGTCTTGGGCTGGGGTAGGGTGGCTCTGCTCCACTTCTGCCAGCATGATGGCCGTCTGATTTTTCAGACAGGCAGCTGCAGAATTCACCCTCAAGGTAGCTCAGAGATTCCTCCTGCAGCTTCTCTGAGCTGAGGGGGAAAAAACCCAAACAACAAAATGGAAAGAAAAACCATTACCTGAGCAAAGATCAAGCAGGCAGCAATGCAAATACCATGCTGGGAAAAGCCCTAAGAAACTTTGCTTGAGAGCTTTTAAAAACTCCTGCATGAAAGCAACCTCCACACACACATAAAGTACCCTGCTGCAGGGTCTTAAAGATACAGTAATGATTTCAGGGCACAGATGATTATGGGATATGATATCATTACTGATCACCCTAAGACAGATCAATAGACTGTTGTCCTCATGGTTTTGGGATGTAAAAGATCGGAGTAATGGGATGGGTGGTGTCTAATTACTCCTTAAGCAACTCTAGAAACAGTGATCTGTGTAGGGAAAGAAGGTCTCAACAGATACACTTCATAGAATCAGCAAGATGGGAAGAGACTTCCAAGATCATGTAGTCTGACCAGCAATCTGGCACCACCATAACCACACCTAAACTGTATGCCAAAGTGCCACATTCAGACCCCTTCTAAGCACTTCCTGAGACAGTAACTCTACCCCTTCCCTGGGCAGCTCTTCCAATGCCTAACCACTTGTTCAGTGGGGAAAACAAAAAAAATTGATACCTAATCTGAACCTTCTCTGGTGCAGCTTCTGTGAACAGAAGACAAAAATGGGATAAAGGGCAAAAATATGATGAATGTGTTTAGTTTTAGTACTTGAAAAGCTAAGATCTTCAGTATTATCTGTGTATGTAATTCTCTTGGACATTCTGAGGGTGGGGGTGGTCCTGGCTGTAAGTAATAGGTGTGCAGCCTCTGCTATTGCATCATGCCTCTGCACAGCAGGAAGAGCTGTATAGTCTGTGATTCTTTTGGTTACACTAATCCTACCAGAGAGGGTCTTGCATTTTTTAACATAGTTGTTGTTTTTAATGTTCTTTCTCTTAAGTATTCAGTTGTGATTTACATCTTGTCCTCAGTGAAACTGCATGTTTTTTCCAAACGTTAGATTGAATAAATTGCATTCTGCCCATAGAATGCATCACTTAGGCTGTGTCTTTTAAAAATAAATTTTTTATTGAAAATAGAAGTGTGCCGCATTTTTTTCTTTTTACATTTTGATGTACTTTATTTCACCTGTCACTTTTCTTTTCAGGAAACAAATGACTGCACTGATGTATGCAGCTAGAAAAGGCTATTCTCGGGTTGTTGCTTTTCTTGTTGCTCATGGTTCACACATAAATGCCCAAGATGAAAATGGTTATACAGTAAGTGATTTATTTTTGTGTGTTGTATTTAATGATAAAAAATTTAAAAAGCATGTACCCACTAACTTGTTTCAAAGTACAGCTTTCTGAGAAACGTTCCTCAGAATTTTCTGCTTTAACACTACTTTGAAATCCTCTTGCATTAATTGTCTTTGTCTCCATATTGAGCCATGCTTTATTGGTTGAAATGGTTGACTTTTGCTTCATATGTAAAATTGGTAAAACAAAGTTGTTCTTTGCAGGCATTAATATGGGCGGCACAGCATGGACATAAAAGTGTAATTTTGAAGTTGCTTGAGCTAGGAGCTGACAAAAATCTACAGACCAAGGATGAAAAAACAGCAGCAGAGCTAGCAAAAATCAATAAACATTTAGAGGTATTTAATTTCTCTTAGAAATGCAAATTCTGTATTTTGTGTCAAAAACATGTTCATTAATTGTATAATTTTCTGTAGAAGTATTACTTTAATAACTACATTATAGCAGGTAGCTGAATACTAGTGCTGTTACATTAATGTTTATAACAAACTATTTTCTGTTATATCACAGCTTTCCACAGTGCTGTAAAGGCTATATTGTAGTGTTTTGGAAACCTTTTTTCTTTATTCTTTCAGGATCAATGACTTCAGATGTAGAATACAAAACAAGGGATTATTCATGTTTGCAGTGTTGATATGAGACGTCGAAAAATGTGTTGTTTTTTACCTATCTGCAAAGTATGTGAGAGAATGCATGTATCATACTGATTTGTGTAGTTTCTCATTGAGTTTGGAAGTGGAAAGGCTAAAGCCAACAGAAAGAGGAGTTGGTACTGGCCACTTTCAAAATCTGTTCTCCAGAGGATGGTGTAAAATAATGTAAATTGGCCATCAGATCATGGATAGAGCAGCTGCTAATTACCAATGTAGAGAGCTACTGAAGACAACACGTATTCTCCTAAAATAAGTATGTTTATTTGTTTTATATTTATTATGCTGCTATTATCAGATGATACATGGTGGATAAGTCAGACCACCATGCTAAAATATACATATTCCAAATATACACCAAATACACGTATTCCTGTGTATTTTGTTTTGGGTTGCTCTTACCAATGATGTGGCTTTTTACACTGGCTCTTCAAAAATGTGTAATTCACTCTTACGAATTGTAATTTACAACTTCTTTTTTTTACCTCTTTTTTTTTTCCCCTGCCAGACTCAACGGCTAGGCAGGAGCAAAAATGATAACTATGCACAGAGCTGTCAGTGGAAGCTAGCAAGATCTGTGTCTGAGGCTCAGTGATCTGCTAGCTCAGGTTACCGAAAAGGGTTACAGATGCTTTCTGCCTTTGATAAGCAGCTTGTTCAGCAGGTTGCAGACATATAATCTTATAATATGACTTTCTCTGACATGGAGGGAATACAGACTTGTCACACTTGAGAGATGGCTCTTGCCTCTTGACCTGAAGTGCTGACTTTCACACAATTGGTGCAAAGTCTTGCAGATGGTATTGAGATATTTAATGGTCATGGGCTTCTTCCTGCTTCAGGGTCTGCTTTCAGGCTGTTGACAACCCAAGGGGCTGTCGTACAGACGATGTCTGCAGAAACTGTTTCTGGGAGTGAAAATTTTTTTCTTTTGTATTATTCTTCATTTGACTGGGAGTTTTCTTCCAAAGAGCCTGTATGGTGCCGTGTTTTAGGATTGTGACCAGAACGTTGTTGATAACACAGCAGTGTTTTAGCTGTTGCTGAGCAGTGTTCATGCAGAATCAAGGCCATGTTTGTTTCTTGCTGTGCTCCCTATCTCTAGCAAGTAGGCTGAGAGTGAGCAAGAGGCTGAGAGGGGGTGCAGCCCTGGGCTGCTCACTCCAGCTGACACCAGTGGTATTCCATGCCCTATAACATCATGCTCAGCAATAAAATTGGAGAGTGGCTGGGTATTGGTCTGCTGATGGGAGGTAGTAAGTGCCTGCTTTTGCATCTCTTAGCTTTTGGGTTTGTTGATTTTTTTTTTTTCCCTTCATGTATCAAGTTGAATTATCTCAGTCCATGAGTTTTCTCACTTTTACCCTTCTCATTCTCCCCTATCCTGCTGGCCTCAGTAGGGGCTTATTTGCCAGCCAGGATCAACCCACATACTTGTGTATATGTATATAAAACTGGCTGGTCCAGTTTTAAATTCCAGGCAAGTGGTTTCACCATCCTTTTAGCTTTATTGAGGTTCTACTCCTCATGCTGAATTTTCTTGTAACAATCTCAAAACCCACACAGAGGCAGTTCAGTGTCTGCAATCCATCACTACTGAATAGTGATGCCTAGCAGAAGGTCGCTTCTTTAATCAGTTGAAAGAATCCTCTGTCTGTCAGATATAGTTAACTTAGATTGTCGGTTGTAAATTGATAAATGCTATGTTTATATATGCACTGGAAATGGAAATGTTAAAAGAGTCATATGCCTTGTGTTCTTTAGAGAACTTACTGCATTGGGTATGGAGAATTCTTGTCTACAAGCAGCAAAAATTACTGTGGTGGTGTTTGGTTTTTCTATAGTGGCAGATGTTTTTTTTAGGCCATATGGTAGACAATGCTGTGCTCTGTGTTCATCATTATGCTGGAATTTGGTTAATTCAGAAATGCTCTTGGTAAACTCTTAGTCTTCTCATTATAGATGTATGCTTTAGAGAAGTGGCAGATGTTTCATGTTCTCTGTAAGTAGTAATTGATTGTAATCTCTCCCATATATTTTTATACATTTTGCATTTTAATAATAATTAATTCATTTTGGCTGTTCCAGATATTTAGTTTGCTCTCTTTGGCTGCAAATCACTTGCAAGGGAGATACGATAAAACAGTTGAGCAAGCGGCTATCTGCAAATTTCTGACAGCTGTCTCTGACCACAGTGTTGGGTAAATACAGTTGTAGTGTAATTTTAGCTTATAAACATTCCTAAGTGATTGTATTTGTTCATATCAATGATTAAGTTGTTCTGATACATAATGTGTCTTGTTTGGAGTGCTACCAAGAGTCCACAGTAAGTATATTAATGTACTATCAATTTTTCAAGATTGCAAAGTTCCTTGGCAATATAAACAAAAACCATGCTCTAGATTTTTCTTTCCTCTCATTTAGTATAAAGTATAGGAGAGCCAGGGTCCAGTGTCACTTCAGTTCATTTCAGCTGTTCAATTTGTATGCTCCCTTGTTGCTTACTTCTTGTTCTGTGCTTATCTTCATTTGATGTTAAATTTTTGATGCTTTCACTGAATGCCTGTGTTCAGCTTCATTGCCACCAAGAAGAGCTATGCCCTTTTCTATTTTCCTGAATCAACTGGAGAGTCAGAATTAAGTAAGAACACCAGTTAAGCTCTGGAAGTTTTGGCAGAGTGTCTCCCTGACTCTGAGGCTTGAAGGTGCCCTGTGCCTGAAATAAGCACCTGCTTCAGCAACTTCAGAGATTCCTGATACGATTTTGTACAAGAACTTGGCTAAGAAGTCCTCAACAAACCATCCACTCATGTCTTTCAGCTTGAGCTGCATGGTCTTAAAAAGACAGCTTGCAGTTCCTGTAGTCTGTTCTGATTGGTCTGATTGCCCCTGTTCAGCCAGTCTTGCTGGATTTGGAATGCTCTAGTTTTGTGTTTTGTATTAGGCTGATGGGCTGATGGCAGTTCACAGTGAGGTAGTCTCAGAGTACTTTAGGCAAAGCCTCACCAGATTCTGTTTTTAGGATCCTAGGATCATTTAGGTTGGAAAGCACTTCCATTGCGGCTAACCCTTGACCGAACACCGTGTCCACTAAACCTTAATACTAAGCACCACGTCCAGTCATTTCTTGAACTCTTCTAGGGATGGTGATTCAACCACCTCCCTGGGCAGACTGTTCCAATGCTTGACCACCCTTTCGGTGAAGAAATTCCTCCTGATGTCCTGCCTGAACCTCCCTTGTGTCAGCTCTTGTCTTGTTGCTAGTTGCCTGGGAGAAGAGGCCAACCCCCACCTGGCTACAGCCTCCTTTCAGGCAGTTGTAGAGTGATAAGGTCTCCCTGAGCCTCCTTTTCCCCATGCTGAAGAACCCCAGCTCCCTCAGCTGCTCCTCATACAACTCACTCTCTATACCCTTCACCACCTCCACTGCCCTTCTCTGGACACACTCCAGACCCTCAATGTCTTTCTTATGGTACAGGGCCCAGAGCTGGACACAGAACTGGAGGTGTGGCCTCACCAGTGCTGGGTGCAGGGGGACAATGTCTTGCCTAGTCATGCGAGCCACACTATTTCTGATCCAAGCCAGGATGTTATTGGCCTTCTTGGCCACCTGGGCACGCGCTGGCTCATATTCAGCTGTCAGTGAGCATGCCAAGGTCCTTTTCTGCTGGGCTGCATTACATATGCTCTTCCCCCAGACTGTAGCACTGCATGAGGTTGCTACAGCCAAAGGGCAGCACCCAACACTTCACCTTATTGAACCTGATACTGTTGGCCTTGGCCTATTGATCCAGCCTGTCCAGATCCCTCTGCAGAGCCTTGTAACCCTCCAGCAGATCAACATTCTCTCCCTGCTTCATGGTCATGAGTGAACTTACTCATGGTACCCTCGATCCCCTTGTCTGGATTACTGATAAATTATTAAACAGGACTGGCCCCAACACAGCCCTGGGGAATACCACCAGTGACTGGTTGCCAGCTGGATGTAACTCCATTCATTACCACTCTCTGGGCCTGGGCATGCAGCCAGTTTTCAACCCAGTGGGTCGCCAGCTTCTCTAGGAGAATGCTATGGAAGACAGTATTGGAGGCTTTACTGAAGTCCAGATAAACAACATCCACAACCTTTCTCTCATCTGCTGGGTGGGTCACCTTGTCTTAAAAGGAGGTCATGTTGGTCTAGCAGGACCCATCTTTCCTAAACCCATTTTGGCTGGGCCCAGTTCCCTGGCTGCCCTGTACATGCCATGTGATGGCACTCAAGATGTTCCTTCAGTCTTTGAGGGGAAGAGGAGGCAGACCTTCATTTCAGGGCCTACAACAAGACAGAGCAAAGTATGTCATAACTCAGGGCTTTGGCATAAGATTCGTTGTAGCAAATGCACTAGTCCTTTCAGGATTTTGTAGGATTTGCTGTTCCATTTAATGTTCATTAGAGTTTATCTGATTGTTGAAAGCTGTTCAGTTATTTTTCCTCTTAGAGTTTTATATCCCTTGGTAAAGTGGGGGAATCAAAATAGATACTTTGTATTGGTTTATAAGTGTTAAACTCTGAGCCTACAGTTCAGTGTTAACTACTTCCTCAGTCTACCTTCTGAACAGTAATCTTCTGACAAGTTTCTTGATGGAGTGACTTCCTCTATTTTCAATTACAGATGGTCCTGTTCTTTTTTAATAACCCTTTTTTGGCTTAACTGGAACTGAAAGGGTACCAGTTGTGGACTGAATCCAATTAATATGAACATTATCTGATAAGAATACATAATTATTTTCCTTCCGCATTTTTCAGGTTTTTGTGACCCAACTTTAAGGTTCATTTGGAATGTTTAGTGACTTAAAATGACCTTTCTATATGAAAGTTATCCCCTTTGGACTCAGTTCAACTTATTAGACAGAAAAGACATCTGTAAATTTTTGATAGATTAGTTGTATGGCTTTAAGGTACTTCTGTTATCAGTAGATGTGTGCAACTTCAGGTTTGTCGTGGTTTCATTGTGAACCAGACAGAAAAAAACTATCAATTTGGGTTGCCAAAAGAAAAGGAATTTTGTAATCAAGAGCAAAGCAGGTTTAAACTTGAAAAGGACAGACTTTTATTAACTAATACAAAAAGGAAAGAAGGAGAAGAAAAAAAACAACTAACAAACTCTTAGAATTAGAATGAAACCTTTCAAACATTCTTCCTCTATTACCAAAATTTCTCTCACTCTCATTAACAACATACAGAAATTACATTTAGAAACTTTCAGTCAGTTTTTTCAATTCTAGAATAGTCTTTCTTCAATTCTTCTAGAGATTGGAGCATCTTTTACTCGCTATGGAACTAAAAAACTGAAACAAAACAAGACAAAACAAACTTTTCATGATACCAGCCGCCCGGAAAAAACATTTGT
>WAAG01063788.1:76172-163761 GCA_013390105.1 Tichodroma muraria | reverse complement strand
TGACAGGGAAAATAAGGTGGTCCAGGCACTTAGGCACCACTGGAATATTATCCTAAATTATTGATAACACAAGCTAATGAACTTCAGAAAGTGAACTCTGCATGCTTTATTTAAAGGGACAGTGCAGTGGGGTGGTAAGGACTGGTTTGGTCATGATAGCCTTCTCCAAAATACAGTCATGCCATTACCCACTCTCATAGGAGGAAAAAAAAAAGAAAAAAAGATCCACAGGCAACAACGCACACCTACTTAAACCTGAAATTTACACTTCCCAGCTGCTTCCAGAGAGGGAAAAAATGTTCACACCATAAATGTAAGAAAGGGACAATGCAAGCCAGGTGGAACACAGTTTATATAATGTACCACAGCCACTATTTTATGTTGTATTTCCATTGGTTAAAAACTGGCACTCATTACACCTGGTTTTCCATGCTTTTTTCTTCCTATCATCTACCATGCAACAGGCCAGCAATATTTTTTTTTCAAAATGAGCTTTTGCTAATTGAAAACAGGAGAATGTTAATGTATCAGTTTCAGTCTTATAAGAAAAGCAATTTTGAAAACCAGCCACTCCACACCCAAGAAAAGCCCCAACTCTGAGCTCACCACTTCCCTCAACCCACGTGTTCCCTGACAATGCCATTCTGCCACAAATGGGAAAGATGACTGTAGGCCAAACCTCTGGGCTAATACACCACTCCCACTGTAATTCCATTAACTTCGGGGGTCAGGGAGGATGTAATCCAATGCAAAAGTTGCCAGTAATGGCATTTTAAATCAGTACAGCCATCAGCACATACAGACTGCAATTCTGATAATCTACCTAATGAGCCCAAATGTGAGTAATATATGTGAACCTTAGTAAAAATATCCAATCCATGGCAATGTCTGAGGATATTAAGTTTCCCAAATCAGTTTAGTTTTTGAATGAAAAGTTCAGCTGGATATCTTACCCTGCCAGAAAATGGAATATGGTGAAATTAGAAGGATTTTTTTTTTTCTTTTCCACTCAGTGTGTCTTCTCACAAAGACATTCCTCTAGAACCATGCTTGACTCCATACACATCATTCACCTCTCTTATGAAACTATGTCATGTTTTATACATTGCACATGGCATTTAGTGCATGCAATTATCCCATATCACCATCACACAACCAAGAGAACAATTCTGAATGCAACTTCAGAGTGAGATCTCTTTCCAAACATCCTGATAAAGCACATCCTGGATACACCCACACAGTATAAATGGAATCCAATGCAATCCGGCCTTTTAAATTTTGCAAACAACAAGTTGAAAATGGCAAAATCGCCTGCTGAACGAGCCTCCCCTTCGGCTGAGCGCAGGCACAGAGCCAGGGGATGCTGGGAGATCATTTGGAAAAGCCTGCTATTATACAACAAAAGCCAGGGTGCATGAGCAAGGTTTTTAAACCATTAGAGCACTGAGAACTCAAACCAGATTTCCAACTAATCACTGAAAGACACTTCTGCAACCCAGGGACCAAATCTCTGCTAAATTTCAGGTTCAGACACTCTGAGCACCAAACCATCAGCACTACCTACAGGAAGGCCACAACTTTGAGTAGAATGTAAGCATTCACAGATGCAAGAACAATACCTCATTTCTAAATCAAACATTGTGATAATGTTCACATCGTGCCTAATACAGACATTTCAACACGGGAGGCAACATTTGCAAAAAGTACAAGCATCTGGAAACGGCTTTTTGGAACTGAAATGCTCCAAACCACAGGTGTGTTGTTATAGGTAGACATTATTAGCATTTGCAAAGCCAGAAATTAGTTCACTTCAGTAACCCTGCCCTATATTCTTATGCAGCCATTTTAGCTTGTTTCCACAAGAAAATGTAGTTACTGCAACACTGAGCAGCATCAAGAGACACCCAAACACTTTTGAGCTCAGATCTTGGTACAGCACTCATCAGTATGGCAAATAAACCACATTACAAGAAAACAATGCCATAATTGGCCAGTGGGGCAGTTTCCTGTCTTCTTCCCCTGAGGCAATCAGGCCTTTTTTTTTAGTCTCATTTCCTAAGGAAACCAGGATCTGTGAGATCACATTGTCTGCTCACGAGTCTCTCCCTCTAACAGTTTTAACCCTTTGTTCCTTTCTCCACATGAGTCTCAAAAAAAGTAAAATTTTGATATTTTCATTAAATGCATTGACAGAAAAAGAAGTTCTGCCACAAACAGGAAGACAGGTACAACTCAGCCAGGCAAGCAGTAAATGCATCCTTGTGCAGCCCAAGTGGAAGGGAGCACAGGACACGAGGAACACAGTTAAGGGACAGTTCTAAAGGAAGGCAGGAGAGCACTGGATGTTTGCAGCGGAGCTCAGGTTCATAGGAAAGTACTGAGAACATTGGAGTGAGGGATATAAAGGTTATGTCAGTGATCAAAGAACATTATGGTGACAAGGAGACATGATGAATGGAGTTATTGTGATAAAGGAGCACAGGAAACAATACAAATCTGTGGAAAAACATGGTTTAATTTCATTAGTTTCACTGCTCATGGAACAAACTCTAACAATGCTATACATTTTTTTGTATCTCTGCTCTTCTCTTTCTTTTACTGCCCTTTTCAACTACTGGTTTTTTCTTGCAGTTTGCACTGTGGCTATGGAAAAGCATCTTCTACAAGCAGAAAAACAACAGAAGACCTGCTTAAGAAAACATGAAATTATCAGTCACATATGAACATAAGAAAGGTTACATCTACATCCTGACTTCACTCATTAATAGAATGTGGAAATTATGTGCAATTCTGTCATGTCCCTTCTCACTAGCTTTCAACCTTCATAAACATTTGCCCCAATTTTCTTAAGAAGAGATATCCTTTAAGAATCCAGCAACCATTTTAAGGAGCATTATTACCTGAACTTAGGAACAGGAGAAGTGTGGCAGTAAGATACCTGTACTCACCGTGCAACTACAGAAAGATTAATTCTACAACGCAAACAGCAAAGTTGAGAAGTCCTGTGAATAGACCATGAGACTGTACTTCCCTTTCTCCCAGAAATCTACTACTCTAAAAGCAAGGGAACAACTAGCATTATCCACTTGGACATGTAAAGGTTGAACCAGGATAAGTAAATATAGCCTAAACAAAACAATTGGGAAAATCTCCTGTTCTGAATTCGTGGTATCAGTTCCTACATATCATGACAGTGAATTCTTCAGGATTCCATAGGAGTGATAATGACCTACCTTACTGAGGAAACACTTCAGTTAAAGCACAGCTAAAAGTTCTGGTGAAATCTCTTATTTCATTCATTCACACAACACAGGAGAGTTTCAAGTAACAGAGTTCCATAACAGGTTAAGACTGAACCTTCCACTAAATAACAAACAACAACACTGGAGAGGCAGCTGAAGGACACACCAAGATGTTGGACAGAAAAATGCCTTCATTTAATTCTCCGTCATGTGAATGGGAAACATAAATATTATATTCCCCCAGCAGAGCTTCAGAACTATGAGGGCAAAGGGCAACCCTCAGCAGGTGAAAAAAAGTATCTGTTGGGAAAATAACCAAAATATGGTAGTCTTCCCTAGGGTGATATCACTAACCCATGAATTGAATAGAACGTATTTATTCTTATCTTATTGCTATGATCATGGCATCCAAGACCCATTATCATTTGCTCTTCTTGGTGACAAATGCTGAAACAACCATGCTAAGAGAAAACAGAAAACAAATTAAAAAATAACTCCAATGTAGATTTTAGTGGCATAAACCCTTGTGGATACAGATGTAAATAACAAGCTTATTTATTCATGCTCCTTAAAAAAAAAGTGTATATATATATATTTATTTTTTTTCAGTTTGCTGAGCTAAGAAAATAAATTATTTTAAAACTGCTGGGGTTAGGAAGGGAAGGTTGGAAGAGGGTGAGTGTTATACAAGGCTTTGCCCCAAACAAATGAAAATCTTTGAGTGAATTATGGTCTGACTAGTTTCTTTTTTAAGACACATCAAGGCATTTCAGTATGTGTCAATAAAAGCCCACCTGGAGGAAGAAATTACAGAGCTCTGGAAAGAACGCCAAGATTACTCAAGTCTTTGTGTTTTCATTTGTTTTAAATCTGTGTGTTGTTAAAACAAATGTAGAAATTAGCCATATGGGAACTTAGTTTTGGTGCAATATCTTCATCTGTCACCGCATTTGGGAAAAGAGCGCACACACAAGATCAGTGGCCAGGGAGGGAGGGTGAGAACAGCACACAAGGAAACAATGCTGAACATATGCACAGGATTTCGACCTCGCAGCATGGTGACTAATGATTATTTCATAAATACTGAAGCTGGGATGGATTCTTATTACTGAAGGGGTACATTTTTAAAGATCAGCTAACAGTTACTGTATAGGAAGGTAGCTCACACTTCTCACTGGGACAACCTGCCCTTCTACTCAGTGTTTCTTACCCAAATGCAAGCCACACACTATTTTCAATTCAAACCTTAGACCCAATCCATGTAAGACAGGGGCTTAATAGCTTTCCAAACTCTCATTTGGCCTCAGTTATACAACCAGCTGACACTGAAAATAATTAATGCCCTTTAGGACTCGCATCTGCTCCTATGGTTCCATGTCAAGGTTTTTAATTGGGCTATTTTGGCATTTGGAGACAATGGCAAGGTGAAATAACCTTTCTTTAATATTTCTGAGGTCAGAAGTTAGTCCTGCCAAAGGTCATCCTTCAGGTTCACAAATGAGTCATTTGTATCACCTAATGCAATCTGTGACTTGCAAATTGCACTGGGAGATGTTCTAGTGCATTAATTAGTCCATGTGGTGAATACTGAATTCATCATTACCAGTGAAGCCTGTGCAGGCGTGCCAATACTCGTTTTGGTGGGTTGCAGCAGCTGATTATATTACATATTCTCCTTCAAACCATGGCCCTTAATATAAGGCCTTGTTTCCTGCTAAAAGCAAAGATCAATACTCTCACTCTGAACAGTGCAACACAGAAAACTTACACACCAGGAACTCTCCAAACGTGCAAAGAGCCACCTCAGCTCATTCATTTGGGTTCTGCATCCCAGACACTGTCATCCAATACATTCACAACTGACACCATGGCTGGATTGTACTCAAGTCAGAAGACAAGAAACTTCAGAAACTGGGCTTACTTGTCTCCTGCTTGTCTGAGCCTAAAGAGCAATGCTGACTTATTTCCATTTTATTTTGTTAGCTGGTTGGTTGGTTTTCTCCATAGTTGTGGGGATTACAAGCTTTAAAAACAGACAGGCACAAGCAGTAATTAACTGCAATTCTCTAGTGACCTCTTGTCTACAAAAGCAGGGACTTTTAGAAAAGCACAACGAAGCAAAAGCACTACTAACATCTTTCAGAGACGATCTGGTTATCAGACAAATGTTGCAAGTTCCCCAGATTTTATTACCAAAAGTGACGTGCCACTATCCTCTTGTACACCTGCTCATGGCAGAGCCACTCTCCTCAGGCCTGAGGACCCCTCCAGGGGCAGAAGTGGGGTTTCTCTCATGTTTTTCCCCACATGCTTCCATGCCCCAAATCTCCCCCTGCACTAGTGCTCCATGGCTGGTGCTGTTCCTCACAGCCACCTCCCCGCAGCCCTGCTACATTTAGGGTCCCTCTGTGCCCCTAGACAGATCAATACCAAACCCAAGGCCACTTTCTAAAAATCAACATTCAGTCAAGCCTCCTTGCTGCACAGAAACCTTGCAGAGAATTTCACCCCAAGTCACAGTCTGATCTTTCAGCTGGTTGGCAGCTATTGCCTATAATGAAGGGATTATTAATTTCTGTTTCAAAGGGATAGGAGATCAGGATATGGACACGGCATGACTGTACCATCTGTGCGGTTGACATATATTGATTCATACCATCTTCCCATCTGTCCTTGACACTACAGAGCATCAGAGGTCACAATCAACTCTTTGCTGGAACTCCCCCAAAAAACAAGTTTTCATCCAGTTCCCTGTCAAAAAAACACTTCAAACCACTTTTATAGAAAATGGATCACCTCTTCAGTTATTACGGAAACAGATAGAGAGCCCACAGTTTGGCCTTCTAAATATACCCCACACGAGAAGCATAAAAATGACAAATATTATCACACAACAACAAATAGGAGCATCAATGTCTCCTAACCAAAGGCTCAGGCTAAAATATTGCTTTTGAAACAGAAAGGGATGGAAGAACTAAAGTTCTAAAATGATTTGCATACATATATTACAGTGGGTACAACAACCAGTCAGAGCAGGTGGTTGAGAAATGTGAAGTTGGGTGGCATGTGCCTATGGAAAGTGGTGGAGAAAAAGAGAAAACCTGCAGCTGAGTAAATCATGAAATGTATCAAGGTCTCTGGAGACGACCTAGTTTTGTTTTCATGATAGGTATAATTTTTTTTCCTGTCATCCTATGCAAATTGCTAATAGCTCAGAAATGAAAACTTTTGAAATGGCCATTTTCTGGCTTTTGTCGGTTTAAATATTTCATCTGGCAGAGCCCACAGTATAACTGGAAGCACTGTGTGTAATCTAGGTTTAAGCAGTGCTCATGCAAGACTGTATTTTCTGTGAGTTACAACCGTCCCAAAACAGCCTTAGGTTAAAACATGTCATGCCTTTTTTTTATTCCAAAGAACTGGTTGAAGAAAATCCAACCAGATTTGAGAGAACTCAGAATTTTTGAAAGTCTGTGGTAAGAGGAATGGCAAGTAAACAACCACTTTTTTGTTGTTACTATTGTGACAGAAATAACTGCAGAAGTCCTTTAAAATAATAGAGTTAAGTCTTCACGCGCCGCTTTCCTCTTTGGGTTAAACCAAGCTAAACGAAATGAAATCTCAAGCATTCTCAAACCACCTTTTCTTACATTTAAAATATAGGAAGGGAAAAGGACGACATGGCCTGGTGAAGTACCAAATCTGAACTTGTGGGCTCGGATTTGATTTATGGCCTGGTTCACACTAAGCTCTACCAGGATCAACTTCTTTACCCACAGCGTTAACACAACGTAAAATCTCTCTGCCGTTGTCAGAGTGCAGTAGCGAGGAAAAGCCCCGGAGAGGCACCTCCTGCTGGATCCACCTTGTAGTTCGAACATGGCAACTCCACGCGCTCAGGCAACAAAAGATGGCCAAAAAAGCCATGGATGGGGCCAGCTGGGGATGCTCAGGTGACAACAGCACCTTGGCAGATACGTTCTACCTGGTTACACATCCCCACTTGCCAGGACAGCCCAGCCAAGGACAACCTGACACATTTCACACCAGCTGTGCAAGCTCTCGGATTTATTTTTTTCTGAACGATGCAGCCACTTTCTGAAACTCAACGGCAGCAGCACACCACTGTTGTGGTTTACACCTGATACCTCCCCTCTGCATCATCTGTGCTCGCCCAAGTGAGGAATTTTATGAATTGACTCTCGAGCGAGTCCATCCACAACAGGTGAAGGCACGCCGGGATGCATTGGCTGCCGGCCCTGCCTACGCCCCGTGCCAGGCAGCTTCCCTCGGCCCTGCCTTGGGCTGCGGGCTCTGCTGGGTGTTTGTGTTTTATTCCAAAGCATGAAACTGCACAAGGCGGGCAGGGGAAGGGGCACGAACCCAGGGAGGAGCGGGCCCGCAGCGCTGAGGGGCCGCCACAACATGGCGCCGCGGCCAATGGGGCACGCGCGGCGCCGGCCCGCGCGGCGCTGCCACCTGGCGGCCGTCGCCGCTCACTGCAACCAACCCCGAGCTCTTCCAAAAACCCCTGGTTTTGTCTCTCAAAACTCTGCAATTTTTGTCTTCCCCCCCCGCCAAAAAAAATCTGATTTTTATCACCCCCCCCCCTCCCCGGGAAACACTACAAAGGTGGGTGGGCACCAGCTCCATCACACACGCGGCCATGAAGCCTCAGGGTACCTGGCGGTGCGAGGCCCAAGGCTAGTAACTTGAGGTGGCGGTGTTAATGAGGTAAAATATTGCCACGTTATTGTTAATCTCTTAATAAATGCATTGAAAACCGGACACCATCCATTAAAAGCTGCCCAGGGCTTGGGATATGAGCAAGCAGGTTTTCTCCATGTTAATTCACAGTGGGCAAATGAGAAAGTAAAAGGAGCTGGGCGAGTTGCAATCCAGTCAGCTTAAGAGTACACACATGAAACGAGGCTTTGGGATTTACCATTTGACTCCTTGCCAGCTTTTAAGGTTTCACAATTGTGTTCCTTTTATGAGCTTTTTTTTTTCCTCCCCAAAAATGCATTTTTCCCCCAAAATATCCATTTTTTTTAACTCTGCTTCCACTATGGCATGTGAAGGCAGCGCATCAAGAAACAGGAAAGTGAAGGCTTGGTGCATCTCCCATGAAAGCTTGGTGCAATATCAGACACACTCTAAGTCTCTACTTGTATTGAGCACAGAACCCATCTAAAATGAAACCACCTGAAAGTGCTAGGTGGTTAAGTACCTTGAAAATTGTGTTTCAAGGGTACATCAGGGGATTTGTCTTTGCTGAGGCGGATGAGAAGCCAGCCCTTTCAAGGTATTTGCTGTAGACATCACAAGAAATCAAAGTCCTGGCGCCTATAGGAGCTGAGGCACCAGAGTGGCTGATCAGAGCCCGGGGATTTACAGTCACAACAGTTACTGACAACAAATTGTAGGTGCTCTGCAAATCCCCGCGCGCTGACGGTGCCTGAGACACGAAGTACCAGGGCTGCCATCAAGTACAACGCTAACAACACCGTCAGAAACTGCAGCAAGTCAACCAAATAGCAGAGGAACTATGGGAAAGGGGGAAACACCCAACAGGTCAGCTTCCATTAGTTTTCATAGCTGTCTGGGTCCGTGTTATTTCACTTCATAATAAAAGGATAAGGAGATCTTTGTAGTTATTTTACTGAGGTCAGAGAGGGTGATGTGCATCTAGAGCAGCCTTCATAACCAAGCGGTAGGAGCATTACTGATCAGCTCAGAACTCACCTGAAGGCTAAAGCCTGAATTGTATTATCGTTTACTTTTGTAAGTCTGTTATAATGCCTGCCATTCGGTCTAGCTTTTACCCATTCCTGTGTTTATTCCATGCGTGCTCTATCTCCTTAATGCAAATAAATGTGTTTAGGTATTGGTTTGTTGCTTATTTTAATAAGCAAACTTTTTTTAAATGAAGAAATGCTAAAAACACAGAATAAAAAAAAAAGCAGACAAACAAAAAAACACACCAAAAAAAACCCCCAAACTAGATTTCTGTGATTACAAATTCACTTTACCTTTTCTCTACCTCCAGAGAAATAGGGTGATCCAGGAATGAACTATCACTTATCCCTGCAACTTCCTGTAACCTTCCTGTCTGGGCACAGCAAAGATAACCTCTGCCCCACAGGGCTCACAGTCTAAAAAGCTTCGTCCCACATAACCTCATCACAGTAACCCTTTCTGCATCTTCCTCCTCCATCTCTTTGCCACACACGCCTTAAGAAATAATCTCAAGTGCTTCCCTGTCTTCCTTTTTAGTAATTCAAAGGGAAGCAAAGACTTGTTTGTGTCAACAAGTGAATGCTGCAGAATCACAGTAATTAATCCTTGCATGTAGAACAAAACCACCATCTACATCTACCTGCTCATTCTAAGACAAGGAGACATCCCTACAGCATCTCATGAGCACAAAATTTAACACAAAAATCAGTGACACTTGCCACAAGCAGACCAGAACAATGTTTTGCCTCCTATAAAGACCTTCAAGCAGTTGCCACTGGCAGCAAATAAACCACATAATTCTCTGTTAAAGAAGTTACCAGAAAATAAAAATTAGAAAGAAACCCCATTACTTAAAATATTCATCCCCACATCTGGATGATAAAATATAATTCTTATGGCAAAATATAATTTTTAGGCGCTATGTTCCCTATCTGCAATTACATCAAAATCACATTAATTGAGCTATAACACTGTCAGGCCCAGCAGCTGGGAGGCACATCCATACATTCTAAAGAGGTGGCCATTAATTCAGCGCTCCACAGCGTGGCAATGAAGCTGGGATGTCCGTTCCCCAACGTGATTTACTGTCTTTCAAGCTGCTTAAGTGGGAACCTCTACAAAAAGATTTAAGTTAAGTGACTCTTATGCCGAGCTGGAGCTCATTTATTATTGAATTAAGTTTTCATTTCTTTTAAAGGGAAAGAGAAATATAGTTTTATTTGAAACAAGGTAAAACAGTTCAAAGGAATCAACTATTACAATTTAGGAAGTAAGAATATGTCAGTGGGTGACAGTGGGATTTTGCTTTTTTATTACTGTAATGAGTAACTTAAAAATTATGTATGTACTTATAGTAGAAATACACAAATATATGGTTTAGGCATATATGTATGTATACAGATATGGGAAAAAAATAAAAAATTAGAAATGAAGGTACAGATTAAATGTGTCTGAAACATTTATGAGCCTAAGTCCCAAAACTAAACATAGGTTTAGTTTTAAGGCTATATATGCCTGGTACATTGGCATCCTTTTTCATATACTAGCTGTTCAGTCTTTTAAATAATGTATTCAACCAAGTTCTAGTTCAGAAATTATATTGTATTTTCTTTCTTTTCAACAAAAAATGACAACTTGCACTTGGCCCTCAAGCACCTTAGTTAAATGGGGATAGAAAGAGTGGGTGTTGTTTTTGTCATGTACTAAAAACTGAGTCTGAGAGAGAAACAGAAATTTATCCTTCTCAAACAGCAGGTACCCAATTTCTGCCCTGAAATTAGAACATCAGAACACAGCAATCAGTGCAATATTTGGCCTCTGTCCTCTAACCACATGAAAGAAATATATTGAGCTAAATTTGCTGCCAGCTTAATTTTATTGAAATTAGTGGAGTTTATCCAACAAAATATTTGGCATCTTGCATTTGATAGACAAAATGTGCCAGTGCAGGGAATGGGATTTGGAGGGAAAGCAGTTTCTGCATGCTTAATATTTCTGCAATAGCTAAATATTTCTGAGTAAAATATATTTTAAAATAATAATTAAAATTTGCCAGGACCCCCATAATGGTGTCATTTACACTCCAGTCACATGAGTCTACAGCACAAGACCCTTTCATAATTAGGAACGTACACTATATAAGCTCCTTCCCTAATTAGCAAATTATGTTGAAAATAGCATCCTGCTAATTAACGGTTATTATGGCATTTCTGAAGCTGAAGCTTTAATTATCACCAACCTAATGATTGTGTACAGAAAAAAACAACTTTTTTTTCCTTAAATTATCAATAAGGGCAGGAGATTATTATCAGGCGAATCTGCTGACGGCTGATTAATTTGTTTGATGCAAAGTTGCTGTGTGTTTCATATTATTTTATCGGAGTTGCAGGAAAAAGGTACATAATTTGGTTTCATTAGCAACTACTGCTATTTATCACTAGAAGTTACCCCTCCCTTTTTTGTTGTTTGTTCAATTCTCTCTGTGTTTTTGCCTGCACCAGCATCAAAGTCAAGAGCAGGAAGTTTTAATTAAGTGACACTAATGAGGTCGTTGAAAATGATACTTCAGCAATTCGGCATGCTGTTAAATGTGTTTATTCTATAATGTCATCAAAGGTGATTGTTTTCCCTTGTAATAGATAAAATTCATTACCATAAGCATTGTACTTTTGAGTGTTAGAGATACAAAATGCAAGTTAGTCAGGTGTGTCTGTTGCACATTTCATCTCATCTACCTCTGTAAATGAATTTGCATTTAAAACTATCCCTCGAAAAAGAAATGTAGCACGAGCTGTAGTTGTAAGGGGCTTTTGTTTAGCAGTAGCTAAGCTGTGAGCAACCTGCTTGGGTGTGATCATTGGAGCCCTGCTTTTAGAGCTGCCAACCCATTCACAAGAGCATCTCGAAATTCTCTTGGCTGTAGCCTGTTTTGCAAGTCCTAACCAAATAGTTTGAATGAATCATACCCAGTTTGCAAAGGAGCTGTAGAGCAGTGACGCGAAGAACACCAAGGTTTTGAAAATCAAAGAAATCACGGCAGGCTGAAGATGTAGATGCAAGATGAAGATGCAAGGTATGTTTTGTAAGGGGAGGTTGTCAGCTCTGAGACCAGCTGAACAAGGTGGAACACACTCTTCAAATCTGAATCAGGAGTAGTTATGAGCATTTATGAATCTCTGCTGCTGTGTTCTTCACTGGGCATTTGGCCATATAGAAATGACCTTTGTTTGGCCCCACATTTGCACAGGGAAAAAAAAACAACTTAGAGATGTTTTGTAAGCTATGCCTCCTCTAAACATGCACACCAAACCCAGTAATCCTGCAAGCAGAGCTAATGAAGAGATATATTCACATCTATAGATTTGGCATGAGCGGGGGCTAAAAATTCACAAAGGATCCCAAATGTTTGGGACAAGACAGTCCTTGTTGGAGAAACAGTGTTTGTATCAAAGTAGCACCTGGTCTGATCAATCCTCAAATTGTTTGATTCCTTGACAAATACATTTCAGAATTTAAAAAAAAAATTAATTCTAAACTTAAATTCAGTTTGCAGAACTATGTTCAGTCAGAAGCTGACTCTGAAGTACAAATCTGAACATATTAAGGGAGCAATAAGCAGACTTAAATGGGGTTCAGCTCTCCTGAAACTTTGTAGTAGGTTAAAGACACGGACATTCAGCTTAACTCAGAGCATAATACAGCCCACAGTACTTCCTGACAACCCACTTCAACCCCAAAATTTCACTCATATGACTAAGAACATCAAAATGTTGCTTTTCTGCCCTTGTATGCTAAAAAAAAATAAGGAACTAGGTACATGTGAACACTAAGGAGAGTAAAAATATAGTTCATATTTTCATTGTATTTTTTAAACTACTACAATTCTGAGATTCTGAAGTTTTCCTTATTTAAAATAACATGAAACTAAAAAATTAGAGGAATAAGCTCTATGGGAAAAGTCTCCCTTTCTCCATTCTCCCTGAAGAATGGAGGCAATAATTTGTTTTGGTTTACATCAAATTAATTTTTAAAAACTCTGTTTCTTTCCAGTATTTTTTTTAAAAAAAGTCAGATGAGGCAAAACCAAAAAAAACTGCAAGTTATTCAGAATGCTAAAGCACCACAAATATTTTTCAGTGGCAAAAGTCCAGTGTTTCCAATAAATAGCATTTGGACACTGCTCAATTGCTAAGTGAAATACAACATGGCATATGCGGGCTTAATACTGGAAATCTTTACTTACAGTTCAAATTTAGAGCTGCCTTCAAAGCTTT
This sequence comes from Tichodroma muraria, assembly GCA_013390105.1. Lineage (NCBI taxonomy): Eukaryota > Metazoa > Chordata > Aves > Passeriformes > Sittidae > Tichodroma > Tichodroma muraria. The sequence continues at coordinate 150,506 of WAAG01063788.1, read as the reverse complement.
GGTCTTAGTCAGATCCCGTTTTAAACACCTGGCCCATCCTGCATGGTTTTCCATCTGGCTGGAAGGAGAATGCTCTCCAACTCAAACAGTGTAAAACCACCAAATTCACCTTGTCCTTTGGTCCATGACAAAGATGACCAGAGATGCTTGGATTTGTTGGTCCAGGCCTCCAGAGAGTCCAAAGAACACAGCATTCCCTGACATGATATTGCAAAGAGATGCTCCATTCTGGTAATATGAATTGTGTTTCACAGTGCAAAGCCACTCATTTCCCCCATTTGTCACCCCTTGCAGTTGCTAATGCTGCAGGGACACATCAGAATGTACTGGAAATAAAAGAGTCTCATCCTTCCTCCCTGAATTCAATGGCAAAACTCCTGTCAATTTCAGTAGGGCAGAGCTGGACTTCTAATGAGAAATAAACAGCTCCCAAAGTGATTTTTACAAATAATAGTTACAGTGGTACCACAAACAAGCTGTGATGGCTGGATAAGACATGAAAAGAATTTTTGCTTTACAGTCGGGAGCAGGGAATTAGAAATTGCCTGCAAACTCACCCACCCATCTCCACGGCAGGAGCCATAAATCATCATTTTGTCCACACTGAGCAAAAAGCAGGAATCACAGGAAGATGCAGGGAGAGCCGCCCTTCATGTGGACAGCAGGGGACACGTCTGGGTCACATGACCCCTAACCTTATCTTTATTTTTCCATCAAGCTCTGTGACATTTGTCCTTTTTCATTCAATAAGATGCAGGACTATTTGCCATTTTCAAGTAACCCCATTATACAGTACTTCCCATTGACAGACGCGTCCCCGCAGTACAAGGTACTTTAACTCTTTCTAATGGGTTTCTTCCTGACTCCTGTATCCCGAGTGGGATTTTGTGTTTTGTTTGCTTTGACAAAAAGAAGAAAGGGAAAAAAGAAAGAAAGAAACATACCCCCTGGGAAAGTTAACCTCAAAACATAACATTTCCGAAGCAGGATAAACCACTATCGTAACTGCAGAGGACAACATAATTACAGGCAAAACCATAGAAAAACAGATGTACTGAGCAAGCAGACTTGGCAGTCCAAAGTTAGAAGGTCAATAGGTTGGGTTGCCTAAATTGTAGCTTTTAAAAGCAGGCATTAGTTTCTTTCTGCAGATTAGCCACTTGAGGATCTATATTTTGTCTGAAATCACAAGCACCTTCTCGTCTAAAAGCCCAAATTCTCTAGAAATATAAAAACCAACATAAAAACTTCATTCCAACTAGTACAAAGGGCTAGGGGAGGAGCTGTGTGTAGAAGCTGGCAGTTTGCATCTCTAGAAGGTTTCCACCAGCTTCACAAAATGTTGTTTCCTATCTGACCGAATAGGAAACTGGAGCTGCATTGTCCTTCTCTTATCTGAAGGGGCTCATCCTGGTGTCAGTCTTCCAGGTGGGAGAGTACATCCCATCTTTATCTGTCCTCTACAGATAAAGACTGAAGGTATCCTCAGGGGAACAAGTACCTTTATATCTGAGCTCTGACATATTTTTCTGGAAAGCTGAAAGATGTACCCACCTGCTCTATCCACAATATTAAAAATTTTCACGCAAGCCCTGCCAATTTTAATAGATTGGAAGGAGTAAGGGAGAGCTAATCTTCTCTTTTCACTGCTAACAAGCTGAGGCCTAAAGAAACTTTGTAAAATAAGTTATTTGGGCAAACCAGGACTCTGAGGAAGAGTCTCTTAAGCGACCATCAGCAGTTTTATAGCTCTCAGCTACTTTCCTCCACCTCCACAAATACATGTGGCCTCTCTGCCATCAACATTATTGGTGAGCCCAGCCTTCAAGGCAGAAAACCCTTGCAAGGGGGAAAGACCCAGACTCTTGAACAGAGGACAAGGTGAAATATTTCAGGCAAACCCTTTGGTGCCTGCTCAGTCCAAACCATGCCCTTCCTCATGGCAGGTGTTGAGCTGCTCCACTGCAGGATGCTTGTGATAGAAGCAATGAGGACAGTGTTCTTCATAGACATGTTTCAAGAACATCTCTGGGTCACTGAAGCGTTTTTAAAACTCTGTGATGTAAACTTGTTTATTGTATTAAAATCATACGTTCAACCTCTCAGGTAAAGTCCAGAGAAGGGATCCCTCTGTCACATGGCACAAAACCTGGCAGAGACCAAGGTATAGTTGACATCCACAAACACTCAAGAGAGGTTCATTGCCTCTGAAGGGCTGAGTTACCTCCAGCCCTGCCTCTGCTCTACTGAGAAAGGAGGAAAGCATCACGGTGCAGCACAGAGCTGCCTTCACCATGGTTAGCTCCTCGCCCACACACAGAGTAACTGTGGGTCATTGAGGAGGCAGGATTTCAGCCTGAATGCAAACACGAGATGTGGACCAAGAAAATGCCCTACGGGGTTTTTTTTCCCATGTGATTACAGGCACGTTGAGATTCTCTGAGAAAAATGATGCTCTGTTTAGTCACTACAGGAAGGAAAGCACCACTAGAAGCAGCGTCACTGGGGTGTCCAAACCACGTTTTCAAAGGCAGAAGTTTAGTCATTTGTAGCTGACTTCCAGCATATCACTGTGCTCATATGAGCGGATCCACCTCTGTGGCAAAAATCAAAGACCACCACTTCTGGTTCTATTCTTTCCTTAGCTTATATTTGACCAGTAGCAATCTCAGATGCAACCTTACACCATGTGCTGTAACACAAGAGATGATGACAACCATGGGAATAGGCTCAATACAAATTCTCAGCACTCATTCCATGCCTGTACCCTCCTGAAAAGCACCTGATTTGTATTAGCAAATTTCCAAATGACAACACTGAGGTGGATGTGGAAAGTAAATACCACGAAGAGACTCACAGATCAGGATACCAGTAACTAGAGGGTTTCTGTGGCAGCACTTGATAGCAGCGAGTAAATACATCCCAGATGGGAGGTATAATGACATTTCTGAAAGGCAGTTGATGCATGTGTGCACCCAGACATCCCTACCCGGAATGACTGTCAGTGTGATGACTTCCAGAGAACTTCTGAGATGCCATAAGATCACTGTACAGCCGATGGACAGCAAATTAAACATGTGACACAGCTGCAAAATGATCAGAGTTGGAGCCAGATGTATGAAGGTGGCTTGTGATGATCAAATGGCACTGGTGGGGATGCACCTACAGCACTGTTTTCCAGACAGCAAGATTAGACAAGAAATATTGGCGAATTAGAGGGAGATAAGAGAAAAGTGACAAAAGTTTTCAGTGACATTCAAGGGAAAAATAGATAAAGTACCAGATAGGCCACGGACTTGTAGGCGTGCATTTATTTTCTGGTGATAATAACTGAATTTTTAGCGTTCTTTTACAATTAAAAAAACAAAGTGCAACCATAAAGCAGCAGTTTCATGAAGATGGTGGAGTCAATACATGAACTCTTAGGCAGTGGTGGAGCTACACAGAGAAGTTCTCACAGAAAGGCTGCAATATGCTTACCCTTATCATGTCTGACTGCAGGTCAGGGGTTGTGCAGCACTGCAGGGCTGGCACATCCCGCAGCCTTGCTCTCAGGAGGGACACTGCCCACATCCCAGCTGTGACAAGATGTAGCCCACACTCCTGGTCCCTCAGTTCTCAAGATTAAAGACCTGTAGAAGCATTCTGCTGTCACTCCTTCCCTTGCCCATAGGAAATCTGTGAGTGTTGAGGTTTTATTCTGACATACACATAGAAAATATCTGTGCTATGGACACAGAAACCCAAGCAGGGCACAGAATTGTCTCACAGTTGAGTCACAATCCTGCTGAAGTCAGGTGACTTCCAGCACTCATTCAACACGCTCCAGATACTCAAAATGCAGGTCAGGGACAGAGTCTCAAGTGATCAGTGATAGGTTTTCAGCAGCACATTTTACACTGACAAATGAAAGTTTCTCTGCAGTGTCCCTTCTTATAAATAGGTCTACAAAATTTTTGTGCACCTTTAACAGAAAGTAGAACTTTAAAGCAAAAAAGAGGACTCTAAGAGAGCTACTGGCTCAAGGACTCTAGTCCAAAATATTTAAAACCTGGACTCAAATCTTTGATCTTAGATATTGCAGACTAGAAAATTAAGTGGGAAAGCTTCACATTTTTTGCAGACTGGAATTCCTGGTTTTCAGTCAGCACTACTGAGCCCTTACAGCTGGGTTCAGCTTTCTAAGGACGTCTGGAACCAATGATTCCCCAATTCCTGTTGAAACTCTTATGCCCCAACTCCCAGAAGCCTACAGTATCAGAGATAGGCTCAAAACCACACAGCTTTCAAAATACTGTGATGTCAGGCATGGCCAGTGAGTCTTTTTTGCTGCCCAGACCCACCCATCCAGACAATGTCACAATCCAGTCCCAGGCCACACAAGTGCATGGCTGGCTCCCATTTAATTGCTTCATGTCTCGATTTCCTGTTCTTCACTTTTGCGATTTATTTTCTCTCAGCCTCCTGCCATGTGTTCTCAGCTTGCAAAAGAAGGGATGCCATTTGCATTCACAAACTACCAGGAGATTTTTACTGAACTGTAAAAGTTACATCATTGGACATTATTTTGTTATTATCAGCACTGAGCTAACATGCAGAGCTGAAGCTTATTAGACAAGATGCTGTTCATCCCTCTCTTGCATTTGGTTTCCAAGTTGGAAAAGCCAGTCCACAGGCCAGGAATATAGGATTCAATCTATTAAAATATGGCAACACAAAAAAAATCAAATAATCTAGTTGGGAAAAGTTTTCAAATATGAAACATGTTATTATACATTCAGTATACATGTTTTATTCTTCTTTATTAATTTTTTCAAACTTAAAGACCTGGTTATATGGTTATATCATAGCCATGTTCCACAAATGCCACTTATATTAACTTTATTATATGTAAGACAAAGAAAAAATGTATGAATAGGTTCTATTGATTATCTGCTTAATGCAGCTGTGTTACTAATCCCCACACCTCAGGTTCCAAATGCACTGTGCAAACAGTCCATAATAAGGTGGTTTTAAAAATCAGCGTAAGCTTGCAGAAGACTGTTCTAACATTAAATAACAATTTCCAGGGTTTTTTTTCTGAACTATAAGGAATAGAAACTCTCTTCTATAAATAAGGATTGGTAACATTGCAACCAAACACCTTCTTTGTGGTTTAAAAAAAGTTGATTTTACTTTAAACTGAACATTCAATACAGACTAAAGGGGCTCTCTCTGACAGAGGGCACCTAAAGTGAGAGGTTTTAAACCTTTTTTTATTTTAAAAAAGGCATTTTAAAATAGTTCTTACAATTACACCTAGCATTTTAAAATAGTTCTTACAATTACAGGTCGTGATTTAGTAGCTTGAAACGCCTTATTTGTATAATTTCTCCTTCTGGGTGAAATTTTAAAAGGTAATGAAGCACTGTAACATAAACTACCACCTATATATACCTTATTCTTGCATTATAAATATTATCAGAAGCGAAAAAAAAAGCAGCCAATGCTTTTCCTAAGGAAGAAGACTTTTTTGTTTCATTCTTTGTTGATCTTTTGTTGCGACTCTCCCTTTGATTGACAGGTGGCATTCTTGTCTTTATGGATGGAGAAGCAAAGCCCTTGATGGTTATCGACATAAGGAAATGTCATGTCTGACTATGTTTCAGCAGGACCTTTTTCCCTCTCGTTTTCTACTCCTTCCCCTCACTTATTTTAGTATATTTAATGCTAAAGAGTCTCTCAAATATGAATTTATAATCCAAACACTAATTGCAGTCAGGACCCCAAACCTGACATTTAATTGCCATTTGGTATTAAAAGTCACATTTGCAACAAGTGTCCTTACAAAGTAAAGTTGACCAAGTTCCCTTTTCCTTTGCCCCTACGCAACCAAAACACTCCCTGTCCTCAAACCTGGTCCTTTAAGCTGGTAGTGGAAATGTGTTTTTGGATGACCAGAGTAGCTCCATAGCAGCACGTCACTGTAAATTACACATAGGAGTAATTCATTCAGAAACCAGAAGCGGCTAGGAGCGGCAGAGCAGGGATGACACAGCAGCACAAGGGCAATTCACCCCCGTGAGGGGCTCAGTGCCATTCCTGGCAAAGAGGGGCACCACCCCTGTTTGTGTCCAAGATAACTGTGTGACACCCCACCAGCACGAGGCCTGACCCAGCCTCGGGGGCAGCGCGGGCACTGAGGGAATTGTGCTCCCCACGAGCGCGGTTTGGCTGTGGCAGTCTTTGTGGGGCATCACACCAGTGGCACTGACCAGTACAAGCAATTAGCCCAGCCGCAGCGTATCAGCAACGTGGACCATCCTTCACTGGCCCTAAAGGACACTGCTGCCCTCCACATTCTGCCCTGTACAATACTCCATGTTAAAAACCCCACTGTTCGTGCCCCGCACAGGTTTCAGACTACCTGTAACGCTTATTCCTCTCCTCCGCATGCACCCTTCCTTCTCACTTTGTCACGTCTGAAATCAATTTGTTCTCCTCCATCTCAAGCAGGGATCATATCTTTATCTGCATTGTGAAGTGCCCAAACAGCATAAAAATTGTATCTTTGGTGATGTCAAATAATAAATAATAACAATAAGGCAGACTAGGAATACTTTGTCTGGGATAATGCATCCATGCTCTCTCTACCATGACCCTAATTTATCTGCATAAATTTCCAACATGTTTTATATGCATTATGCTAACATTTTGACCACTAACCACAGGGTGAAGATATATTACATAAGAGCTGGTTTTCTGCAGCTAAAATAAGATATCTCTAATTAAAAAATAAAGATCAGGAAACTACTCCCCAAAGCACATCTGTCCCTTTGACTGGACCTGCATTCCATCCCAGGTGGAGAATCCAGAGGCCTGTTTGTAGTTGTTACTCCATGAATGGCTCATGTCTTGCAGCAGCAGATCTTAGGCAAGTGAACAGCCCCTTCCTCCGACACTTTGGCATGAAGATCTTCACAGATGGGTAAATTTTCAGTTATTTTCAAATTAAAACTCTGTATCTTGCTTCTATGTTATGAGCAACATTTTGGGGTCTGATGCCTCTATTGTGTAATAAAATGAGAGACCAGTCCTTCAGCAGGAGTTGTGCAAGGACATCTTGCAAGATTTGGATCTCAAGTTAATGTTTCACTGAATCACATCACCCCAGCTGCAGAGCAGCTGATGCAGGTGGCACCCATGGTACCTGCCAAAGTTTCCAAGCACAACCAAACTTTCCTCCCCATCTCTTTGCCATGTATCTCCTGACTTTTTAATCCACATGCTTTCAGGCACACACAGGGCAAATGCTTCGCCCAGAAGACTGAATAAAGAATACCCATGTACTTATATTACCTCTCTGCCATTGGATTCAATCCCACAAATGCAAAAAGAATATCTGAGAAGAGTCTGCCTGGCCTCTTATTCTCAATAGCAGGAGTACAAAAAGCAGGTTCAGAGTCAGATTTACAGAGTGTAAGCCCAGCCTTGTCTGCAGGTTACAAGTTTTGCTACTGAAGAATGCCAGAAGAATTCTCTAAGCAGCAGAACAAAGAGGGAGAGAGATGTGAGCCAGTTCTGAAACAATTACATTACTTCAGTTGAAGGAGTACTTGGGAAGACAATCACATGTAGGATGCATGAGCATTCCTATTTCTTCTAGTTAAGTACTCCTGCTTTTCCCTCATCTTGTCACTGAATGCATTTCTACTCCTTTATAGCCAGCCAAGCTATAAAATTCAGCATGAGCTTGAAGTATACTACATGCTAATTTTGTATTGCCCTAATAATGCTCAGATTTACTGGGATCTATTCTCTCACTGATGCATATTTGTAAGTACTATTAACGTTAATGGGAGTTACCAACTAATTAGAAAGGAGAACAAAATCCAGGCTATAGGATGCAAATTGGAATAGTGGCTGTGTCACTTATCCTCCCGCTGAGGAATTACAGAGTAGAGCAGTATCAAGGACAGTGACTCTAAATTCTGTTGATTATTTGCCTTACATTTTACACCCTTGAACCCACAACAAAACAAAACACTCGAAGGGAAGTATCCAGCCAGGTTGTTAAAGTCTATTGCATAATCAAAAAAATCTCTAAGCTCGTTCTCAAACTGAGAGAAAGACTTGAAAAGTCCTAATCTAGCTCACTTAAACACACTCGACAGAGAACTGTTTCAAGGTGTAGCTAACAATTAATATTTTTAACAAGCTGGTCAAGAGAGTGTAGCTCAGTGAGTCTGTGTATTAAAAGGGCATTGTTAGCACACTGCTTGGCTTTTATGAGGTGAAACAATCCGAACCTACTTCAGTGCATGGAGTGGTTTGGAGAGGTTTTATTTTCATCCTTAAAGTCCAGGGTGGCTTTGGCATAATAAAGGTCATATCTCCTAATCATGGTAATGTTCACACACAGCAATATGAGCTCATTGCAGAGAGCCCCAGCACTCAGAAATCCCCCGGTTAGAAGGTGTCACCGATTAAACTATCGCATTTCAAAGGCTTCCATACAGTAAATAGGAAAGAAAAGAAGAAAAGGAACCGTGGCCTTTTGTTATTCAAAAAGCTACGGAGAGCGATAATTAACCCATTTTTGTTGAGAAATCATTTGGACAAAAGTCAAGGGATTGCCACCCTGTCAATTGTTAAGTCTAGATAAGGACATTATATTCCACTGTACAAAGAGTGACTGAAGATAGTGAATAGAAAGTAGGCCACTACTATGACTTTCCCTAGTCCATCGAAAAAGAGGTCTATTTTTTTCCACAAAAGAGGTAATATAGTAAAAAATTCTCTTCCTACATTAAAAACATAACTACAGTGCTTGTTTTTGCATTTTGTTAAATATTCAAAGGTACCATGCAATTAGCATGTCATTAATGAATAATTAATTACTGCTAAAACAGCCTTCAGATTTTTTTGCAACTAAATTATTTAAAGAGCAAATATAACAATGGAATGCAGCTCCCCCCTTTCCTTGACAGAGTATTTTCATCAGGACATTGGTTTGTAGATGAATTGGGGATTATTAACTAAGAGAAAAATTAGATTTTGGAACACCAAAAGACTCCCGTTTCCCTTCCTGTTTCTCTGCCCTCACCCCCTCAAAGCAACCTGAAGACAAACAATGTTGTAGTCCTTATTAGGATTGCTCGGAATCTGCTAGTTAAAATATCCAAGATGTGCTTCAAAGCACGAGATCCGCACGAAATTTCCTGGGGAAAAAGAAAAAAGAAATCAAACAAACAAAACCCCAGAAAATGTTGAAAACTAATCCTGCCAGCACTTTGCAGCAGTGAACCCCAAGCCTGAGCAAGTGCAGTGTATTTTTGTTGATCATTTGTCACTGGCTCTAATGACAGTTACTTTATTATTAAAATCTACCCCGCTATACAGCCAAGAGCTAAAGAGAAAGTAATTTGTTGCCACTTGCAGATATACATCAGTAGTAAGACGTTAGTTTATATTTATAAGCTGCACATCTGTGAATCAGTTGGCCTACCCATCTGTTAACTGCACCAGTAAACAGGGAGTCTGTGTGCCACAGATCCCTGCATCCATCACAAATTCCTTCTTTAATTGTATGTTTATGCAACAAACCTCCACTTAAGTGTATTTGAGAATGTTTTGAACAGTGATAATTAGTTTTTATGACTCAATGCTACTCTTCCTAACACTGATTCAACACTATTATTTTAATAGAGACAGCACTTTTCTCTGACAGTGTCAAAGCAGGTTTTCTCCATGGAGCAGAATTTGTCCCTACAAAGATACTCTGGAAAAACAAATCTCTTCCAAGTGTTCCCAAGCTACCATTACAGCATGCAAATGTGATTCTTCATCTTTTCATAAACTTTTCTTTTAGAAGCTAGTCCCTGAAATAAAATACATTAAAAGCTATCAGCCCACCACAGAAAGTTGAAAAAGAGCTTCCATTGCCCTGGTCTGGATAACAGGGCTTGAATTGTAATGTTGGAGACACAATTATTAAGACACACCTCATGAGCCAAGGAGACCGCTCACCTGTTTAAACTTAAGATCCCTGCTTACATATATTGATTCCAAGAACTGTTTCATTTTCAAGCAGATTTATGCTTGGGTACTTCACCTAATTTCTGTAAACAAAAAGCTAATGGAGGGAAAAAAAAAAAAAAAGAGCCATAAAGTTATACCTCTTACTGTATCTCATTTTACTCAGGAAATACTGCATGCACCTTTTTGCATAATAGGGGATTTTCACAGTGTTTTTTTTGTAATGGCTTTACACTGAAGTTGTGTACAATATGATGTTCAACTTCATAAAGCATTTAGTTACAGCACCGAGTTTGTTTGAGGAACTGAAAGCACACTTATCTATGTATCATTGTGCTAATGCAAATGGCAAAATTTTCCACATGATTAAACATCATTTTCTCAGGGTATTCTGTGTCCAACTGCCTGCTACTCAGTAAATGTTTAGATCAATGCACAGTTGATGCCAAGCCTTGCAAGCCTAAAATCCTCCCGTATCTAAATAAACACATAGGTTTGCTCAAGGCCAAAAAAAAAAAAAAAAAGGAAAGGACTCAGGCAGGATCTCGAAGGAATCAGTTGGGTTAAAAAAAAATGTTATTTTTTTAAAAAAACACACATACACTTGTGATAATATTTTAAACAACGAGTTCCGTTTATGTGTATCTCTATTTACTCCTTACCAGGAAAGGGTTTCTTTTAGGGGCTCTTGGAGCAGAAAGTGCCACCAGTGAATGGTGGAGCCCTGCAGAAAGTGCCATTGACTGACAGCAGTGACGCCCACTGGCACCGCCGGTCCCAGGAGCTGCCAGGAGCTCCCCTGGAGTTGGTCTTCAGCCACCAAGCTGCTCACAAGTCCAGCATCTGTTCTTTGCTTAACATGACTGGGAGCCGTATGGACACAGTCCTCCTCTCTCATTCCTGGGGGCAGATGCCAACGTGGTCTTATGTCACTTCCAAGAGAAAAAGCCCTGACCTACACAGTGGCCATCAGACAAACCAGGATCTTAAGGAACAGCAGGCTTGGCAAACCATGATAACAATTTTTAGAGCATGTGGCAGCCCAAAGAGAAATTTCCCTCAGTAAGTATTGTTGTGATTTTGTGTGATTACAGATATTCAGAAAAGCCAGATCGAAATAAACTTACTGAGGATGTGCAAAAGTCCAGAGTGCAAAAAGAAGCAAATACTTTGTTCTCATCCCTTAAATCCCGCTGCTCCTAAATCCACCAGACCCATACACCACCAGTTAGGCTTGGCAGGGAGCTGCAGCTCAGTGATAAAAGTCACACAGTCCCCAGCTTCTCTATGAAACTGATGACAAGGGCATCAAATTGATGCTTCTGCCAGAACTGGCCAGAGTACAAAATCTCATTCCTGAGCAGATGTCAGGTAGGGCGAACATTCAATCTCCACAAGGCTTGGACAAAAATGTAGGACAGCAGCACAGAGGTGAAAAAGGTTTGGTGAAAAGAACAGATCCCAAATCTCCAGCCAAAATATTTCAAAGCAACTTCTGCCAAGAAGACACAATCAACAATTCCAGCAAGAAAGAATGTCAGATTCAGCACACACAAAAACCCTTCCACTAACATCTCCCAAATGGGAAAGGTATTATAAACAACATTCACCTCACTCTCCTCCCTCCCTGTCACACAAATGACCATGATTCTTTACTACATACCTTCAAAAACAGTCCTTTGCAGATGAAAAGAAATAAAATCTAACCTTAAGAAGTACATTCAGAGACCCCCCTTATGCCACCGCTCTGTGTTATGGAAAAATGAAGGTAAAAATCTGTTGAAAAACATTTCCCTGCTGTATTGTGATTGACATCTGACAGTGCTCAGTGGTGTCCTAACTTGGATGAATTTAAATGACAAGCTTCCCTTTATAAGTAACAGAGCTCCTTTTACAATAGAACAGCACGATTACTTCATGGAAAGGAAAAAAAGGAAGAATCAAAGTTTTTCTTCAAATCCCTGGGGGCACCCCTGACCTGTCACCAGGCTACGACCTTCCCTCGTTAATCTATGCAAATCGGATGACTCTAATTTGTGGCGCCGATTGCTTCGCCACACCTTTAAATTCAGAGATCAGCTATGGGATGATGGCTACATCACACAGAGTTCAGATCACCTTCATGTTGCCAACATTTTTAATGCCACGACAGATGACTTCCCCACCATTCTGGGACAAGGCAGTCCACGCAGCCCTCCAGACTACTTTTTGATTAACATCGAGACAAAAGGCAGTGGTGTTTTGCCTCCTGGTTTGTGATTAGCAGCATTGCTGCTGTAAGCATTCCTAAGCTAGAACCCCTGGGAAGAGTATCAGATCCCAGGTCAAGGCACAGACTGCCAATATCACGGCTTCGCTAACAGTCACCCAATCGCTTTTATGGACATGAAAAAAAAAAAAAGGAGGAAAAAAAAAGGTATTCACTGTAATAAGCACCGGTTCCAACTGAGAGATATTATGTCAAACTCTAAGGCCTGTTTCAAAACTTTCCCCATTCACGTAACTTAATACACTTTGTAAGCCAAAGAGGGCAATATCACAGAAGATGCTCTATGTTCACCTTCCACGTCACACAAAGGCCGTGGAAGCTATTTTGTCTGGGTTCAGTGCAGTATGGGGGTTAAACTTTTTGCTTTAAATTGGGTCCTCGACAAGGATACACTATTTTTTATTTAACCCTAGCCTAACTTATTTTATCTATAGCTTTATCCCTTTTCTGCAGTGAAACTTTTGTCTTCACAGTGCTGAAAAAGTGAAGATCTTCATTTATACTGGAAAATGTGCTAGCTATTTCTGTTATCTGCATCCACGTTACCATTCAGAAACTTGTGAACCTCATTTTCCTGAAAACCCAAAAGCACGTGGGAGTATAATTAAAAATAAAACATTCCAAGAATTTAATCCGTGCCCTATGTGATCAATCTAACAACACACTCTGAGCAATGATCTTATTTGCTCATGCCTTGCAACTCTGACAATGCTCAAACCTGTTAACCATCTTTTCAAACAAACTCTGAAGGTTGCCAGTTGTGACAGATTTGGACCAGTGTTGATGGTAGCATGGGAGTTAGTTAAAGTGATTCGATAAGCTTGTAGCAGCTTGAGGGGCGGCGTCATTCCAAATAAGTAAACAACGTTGTCAACAACATAGCCCATCAATAAATGAAGCCTCTATCTCACACAGTCATTATTAAAATAAGAAATAAAAAAAATAATACAGAAAATCAGAAAGGAAGGCAGGCAGACAAGGGAAAAAAAGAAAAAAGTTTCTTTGTCTGTAGCCACAAATCAATGACATACAGCATCAGGGTTCACTGAAACACTGACAAATGTGTCAGCAACACTTGTTTTTAGCATTACTGTATTCTTTACAACTATTAGGAAGCAAGTACAAGGTTATTATAGACACAGAGGCTAAACATACAGTGACATGCTTCACGAGCTCACTCATGCTTTGTATCAGAGCTTTCACTTTTCTATAGAGGTGGATTATCCCATTTTCCTCATGCTGATCCAAGTGCTCTCATTACTTACAGAAGAATCCTGGCATACAAGGATTGTTCTGCCAATGATCACTTACAGCATCCCAGCAGACACTGTTTTTAAAGAAAAACTATCACATTTTTCTTCTAATGGCTCTTCTATTGAAGAAAACAATTAAAAACTGAAAACAGCTTCCACAGGGATTTCAGCCTTGGTCACTGGGGAGGCCAAATGCAATTATGGATCCAATACTTTTTAACAGCTCCCACTCTGATGGCCAATAAGTAGTTTGGTATTCCCCCGTCTCCATCCCCTAAGTAAATTGCTACGTATATATATACACACACACACACACACACACTGGCAGGCTGCCAGAGACTTTGGAAGCTCTGCACCACAAACATGCTCAGTGACTCCTGGCCATCTGGTGAGCTGGCTGGATCCCTGCTCCAGGATCTGTATCTTTGGGCAGAACCAGCCCCTGGAGGAACTGGGTACAGGCAAGGAGCATTTTAGGGGATAGTCTGCCAGTGCTGATTGACAAGTGGCCCATTCCTCTGCTCCATCCTCAAGAGTTTTTATCAGAAAGTGGATCCCAAAGGTCCTCCAGCATCTCATAATGTACAGAAGCCCTTTCCATAAGGTGGGACTCGCCATAGCAAACCTCAAGAAGAGACCTGTAAATTAGCTGAGGAAAGTGCTTTAAAATAAACAACAGCTTTCAAAACAAACCCTAAAAGCATCTAGGCCCCTATCCAACAAAACACTTAAATGCTCATGTGGCTCTAGAGAGGGAAGGCAGATCACCAAATATGCACAGATGCTTGATAGCCAGAGTCACTTTCCACAGCACTGCCACGGGCTCATCTGTAACCTCAGACAAGGGATTTGAGCCCTGCCCTGCCAGGTTTCATTCCCTCCAGCTGTAAAACTAGGAAAGTCATCCTGAGTTTCATCCTTGAGGACATTTTCTTATATATATCGGATGTTTATCCAGTGCCAGATATTGAGGTGATGAATTACACAGAGGTGCTTGTACATTTAACTACATACATCTAGATCTTCCACCCAACACACTGAGTAGACTCTCTGAATTTCATCGAAATTTCCCCTCTAAGCAAAGGTTTTCTAGATCTCTAACTCTTGAAGGACATTGAAAATCACGGTTAAAATTGGCAAGGGCAAAAAAAAAGTCCTATCATGCTTTCACTAATGGGAAATACAAAAATTCTGTCAATGTTTAGGATGTTACAATGTGGCTCAGATCTAAGTTCAGAGGAATTAGTTCCTTAATTCAATTCAAGGGCCTTTTCACTAAAGAAACCAACCATACTGGTTTGCCTCCCATTTTTCAGATGTATATGAAGTCATTATATATTCACATATTTGAGGGAGAATGATCCTGTGATATTTAAGAAATAACAACTTGGAAAAAATTTCCAAAGACTAGCTGCAGTGTTGATTAATATCCAGAGAGGAAAATCTAGTGGATAGGGAACTGCCCAGGGATTTAGGAGATATGGGATGTAGAAAAGATTCCCAGCTTAAATACAGACGTCTTTGGAGAATTGGTTTACTCTCTCCTGTAAAATCTCAAGAAAACAGCAAATCATTACTTCAGAGGGGACATAATCCATTAAAATATCTCAGGTGGACTTCAAATAACAGGGGTTTCATCCATTATACTCTTTTTCATTTCCTGATTTGCAGCCTATCCAAAACTCCATTGATACCTAAATCTCTGCCCAGACTGGTACTAAAATCACCTTGGCAGTGCAACTCTAGTATAAAGACATCTGCTAATTCAGAAAAAGCATGAAGGCTGCCACTGCTGTGAGAGACTGCTGACCCTGAACAGGGTGATACACTGGCCTAGGATAGGCCAGGAACAGTAGAACTCTACAGCTGACTTTTCTAGTCCAGCTAAAGCAGCCTCCCAACAGCAACCATGGAGAGACAGAAACGCTCAGGAAAAGCCATCCACACAACAGAGCTATTCTCCCTAACTGTTGCCAAGTACTACTCAAAAAGAGGCAAAATTTACCATCACAGACCAGAGCAACAACGCCTGTTTCCTGTAATTAAATTATTAGTCCCACTTCCAAGCAGAGACTGGAGCCAGAGCACTGACATGGCCCATGCCATTCCAGAGGCAAGATGTGCTCACTGCCCTCGGAGAGAGCAGGGGAAGGGCTGCATTTCACAGGAAGACACAGTTAGAAGCCACCTAACTGCAACTGCATCAGGTGCTGCTGCAGCCTGCATGTTGGAAAGGGTTTCAGTTCAATCAGTGATGATTAATTGACCTGAAGCTGTGTTCTTGCCCCTCCCGTGGCATCCGAGCACATCTTGCCTCTGGAACAACAAGGGGTTAAGATTTGCCACGAATGCACCACCTACATTTTTAAGGCTATAAAAATGGGATTGCTTACACTTTTCCTAACCCCTCACCAATGACCAGACCCATATGTAAATTTCACACAGTAGTATTTAGTAGCATAATTAATCCCTACTTTATGTTATGAGTAATATTTCCTATTCCCGACCCTGCAACGTCCTTTAAGAAGATCCATGTTCCAATTAGACTAGCCCATCGGCACTCTTTTAATGAGCAGATTAATCATTCAGATGGGTACAATGGTGTCATCACAGGTTTTAAATATGATAATCTACATCCTAATGGTGCTGCAAAAGCCTTGGCTCACAGCAAAAAAAGGTAGGCAAAAACTGGTGATACTTTCTTTTTTGTTCTCTTTCATTTCCCATATGACTCAGGACATGAGAATTCTTGGGCAATGAAGAAAGTGCAGCAAGAGGCAGCTGGGAGAGAGGGGCTGCAGAGCAGTGTGGTAATTCAGGTGCAATAATTATTTTGCAAAGGTACAGGGGCTTTCTGGTCCCTGAAAAACCTTCTGTCATGATGAGAAAAAGTTTCAGGTCTGCCTTGTCAGCCTAACAGATCAGCTCTGCCCTTACAGCCTTTTCTCAACACTTATTTAAAACACATCTAAAATGTGAGACTGTCATTCAGAAATCCATTTAATTTTAATAATAATAGAGGTCTTTTCAGATCATGCCAATTTCACCATTTCCAAAAGGCAGTCTAGATATTTTTAAAGCCAAAGAGAACCTATTGTATTTATTTAAATGAAAGAAAAAAGACAAAAAATACTTTCAAACTGTATTATATGGGCTCATTTCCAAGCCAGCTGGTGTAGATACCCCAGCTCAAATGGAGTGAAAAAGCTCCTAATAGTATCTTCAAACCAGAAGTGCCAGGGTTATAACCCAGGACCATCCTCCATCTCTACTCTCAGTACACCACTTAAAAATATGGGCTGCACCTCCCCTTAATTGTGGCTTTCTACTTAGCAACAGGTAGAAGTTTCATCTGCTTTTCCATCTCTCGAGCTTGTGTTAGTAAGACAAACCCTGCAGAGCAGCAGCTCCTTTGCAGACACACAACATTGATTTATACTATGATTGATTTTGATGCAGCCAAAAAAGAACCAGCAACTCACAATTCGGGCCAAGGCTGTATTTTAAATCCAGCAAGAAAAGGATAGTGGTGGATACTTATCTATGAAAAAGTTAACTGCCAACCATGATCCATTTCTGAGCCCTTTCCTCTGGTAAACAGTCCCCATGAAGTCACGACCAAAGTCTGAGTAATTCTTTCATCACTGTCTGAGGATGAACTGAGTAAGGGATATAAAATTTGGACTTACCCCTAATGTGCCCACACACAGTCTATGGCAGAAGGCAACTAAATTCTGCCTCGATATGTCTGAACTTCATTAAAACATGTTTCTGCTACAAAGGAATCTTTATTTCTTATCATTAAAGTAAAATCTCTTCCTCAGCAGCCAAAATCTACCCTCCAAAGTCACTGTCAACAGTGTGATTGTATTTTTCGAATCACATTTTTCAGCTAATTGCTGTCCAAAGCCTCCTTGTTTTACTCATATATGTAACTGTAGGAATCAGTCATGCTACTCACTCAATTAAATTGTATCCTTCTTGGCCCTTCATCTCTTAGGATCTGATCCAGCTCTCCTTGACTACAGAGACAATTGGATCAGAGCCATTTTGCATAAAGCCAGCAGAGGATTTGGTATTTCAGTCAGGTGTTCAGGTGTGTTGCCTGAACTCAGTCTGAAATTGCCTGCTCGAGATAGGCTGATGCAGAGATCTCTTTTCATACAGAAGGAAGCACTGAAATTATAAAGAGCTGTCTTGTGACCAGGTACTTGCTGGGCTAGGAGACATTATTCTTACTAATGCACCTTTGCTAATGCCCACATCACAAGGATATGGTTTTTTTTTACCATAACACTAATGTTAGTTGTCCATTATGGTATGAGGAGTCATAATGGCCAAGGAATCCCTACAGTGAAGGAGCAAAAAGAACATTCAGAAATAAACTCCAGAAATTGGTTATGAGAATATTGCTGTGGCAAAATGGTTTTATTATTATTTAATTTATTTTTATAAAGTGCATTAATTTCTGCTCATTTTGCAAATTTGGGAAACCATTCACAAGGCAGCACTTCAGAAGCACTCAGGAAGAGCAGCCTCAACCCTCAGATGGTCCCTGTGACATTCCTCTTACAGATATTCCCCCATGCCCACCCTGGCTGGCTTTTCTGCAGCAAATGCATTCTCTGCATCTGACACAAGGATCTGATTGTGGGTGTCACTCTTTGCTGAAGCTTTAACTGACACTATCTGTGCAACTCTAGAAACCACATCAAATTGCAGTTTTTCCTGATTTTATTCCAATTTGCATAACAGGTCACTGTTAGCACACTGTACTGAAGGAGAAACAGCTCAGCCGAAATCTACCTTGAATGTTTCCATTAAAATGTGCTCCATTTTTCCCCTCTGCTCTCACTCTTGTCAGCCCACTAGCGAATTAAGGAAATACACATGTAAACAACTATAAAAATGCAAAAAATAATTATAAAATTAGTTCTAGATGCATAATCCAGTGTGATTCATGTTATGTTCCCACCATGATCCCAGTTCCAGAAGAGTTAATCAACCATAGCAACCTTCTAATCAGAGCAGTGAACTAATGATCCTATTTCTGAGTAATACCAGTCAGATAAGGCTCTCAAAAGGTAGTTAACATCACTTTGGTGGAAAGGCATGACAAGTGCAAGTTCTAGCAGTGAGTAATGCATCATTCATGCCCCCTCTCGTTCTGACATTTTAACGTTATCTTGTTTTACTGTGTCGGCCTAACACTGCCACTGCTGGCAAATTAAACTGTGAACTTACAAAGTGGGTGGCAATAAATACAAATTATGAGAGTTCAAAAGATGTCCCTGGAGGTGTACTGCCAGACATGGAATGTCTCTGGCTTTTCTGTCACATAGCAATAGACAAGACAAAGTGTAGCATGAGCTGAAAAAAAAGAATTAACTACATCATGGTGAAAAATGAGAGGAAAATGAAAAGAAAAAGGGGGGGGAGAAGGATAAATAAAATGGAGATGTAAAGGCAGGGCTGGAATGAACAAAAGAGCATACCTTTGGAATATAGAACATAACTCTATTTCACCTTGCAGAACAAAAAGCTATGTAAATTAGGGATCAACAAATGCCTCTTCAAAACACGGATCAACTATAAAATGTTGTCAGTGTTATTGCAAAAGTAAACGTCTCCTCCTGAAGAAGCTGCCACACAAAAACAGCAGCAGCATGATGTTGCAGCATTTGTATCTCTAGCAGAAATTCAGAATATCTCATTTACCCACGCTAACAAAGATTTCACATTTTGCATTGACTTAAATACGTGGGGCAAAATCCTGCTCTCGCTGTCAGGAGGAAAAAAAAATAATTGAGAGTAACTGCCTGAGGTGACAACAAGGAAATCAGAAAAAGAATCCTTGCACAGCCTTATCCCCAGCCTTTTCTATTTTGTGTAGGGAGATAAGAGGGGCAGTGGGGCTCCCCTCAGACACCCCAACTCTCGGGGGGCTGGTGACCTGCTCAGCCCTCCCAAGCCAGGACCCAACACTCACTGCAGCAGTTGTACTGCAGATTTACCACAGACAAAACAGAGAAACAGAGAAAGTTAACATTCCTTCCTTCCCACGGGAAGATAAAACTTTCCATGCTATTAATGGGGTCAGAAAAAAACTGATTTTTAATATACCCAAGCCATGAAGCTTATTCAACTTGGAAGCTTATTGAACTTATTCAACTGCACCACTAATGAATCTTATAAAACATTTTATCTCCCCCGCCCATGTTCACAAACCACTCACATGAGGCTTGGAAATCACAATAATATCTTCCCAAAGTGCAGATATCACTCACACCATATGCAGCACAACTCTTTATTTTTCCCTATAAACTATTGGTTTCATTGAAACTCATTAGCATCACCTGTGTTAATTACACTAGCAAACCAATCAACAGCTCCTTCTTAATTAGGTTTTCTTTATTAAAGCCGGAAATTACCAAGGAGACAAAAGTCAACTGGGGAAATTATGTGAAAAGGAGTGTTTATGCCAAATTACCATACAAAATATAATAAGGAAAGGAAACTCAGTTTGTTTACAGGAATAACAAACAATATTAATTTTCAAGGTCACTGGCACAATTATTAATTACCTGCCTTACATTTTATTGTGATAGTTTAGTCTGCAGAGACAGGAGTGGCTCATAAAAAACCCTTTGGAGTGTGGCTGCTCTGCATTTCAGCTGCCGCGGTCGCTGCCGCTGACGCGGGCAGTGTTTTAGGAAGTTACTTTCATGAGCATTTCCCAGATGGGTTGGCACGATGGAAACTCTGTCAGGTACATAAAAAGCTTCGTGGTTTGACTGCTGCCTCCCTCAGAGAGGTCCCATGGGAAGGGAGAATGCAGCCAGTGAAATCCAGGCTGCCCATTCCCAGTGGAAGGCGTTTTGGGGTCCAAGAACACACCATGAGAAGTGCTGCTGCTGCTGCTGCTCCTTAGACCTCACAGAGATGCCATTCCCCACCCTTTACACCCCCTGATAGCAGTTAAAATTACTCCCACAGCTCCAGGGAACAGAGCTGGCATGGGCTGAAACAAACCCCTCTCAGCATAACTGGTTTTATGATGTTCAGTGGGGAACACAGTCAAATTGACCCTTCTGCAGAGGAAATCTGCTGGCATACCCAGCTTCTTCCCCTCCATTGCCTGAAAAACGCTACCAGGCTTTGTTTGTGGGTCCCAAGCCAGACTTAACAGCCTCCTGCTCAGTCTGGTTGGCATTGGGTTGATGCCAAGACGAGGTCAGGGTGCTGGGCCACAGAGCAAATGCTGTGGCTGTTACTGTAGGAAGTTTGCCAGATGCTTTCTCTGCCCATGCCCACCTACCACGAGAGTCCCCTTTGAGTGTTCTTTACCACACTGTGCCTTCTTTTCAATTTCCTATGTGCCCACAGAAATACAGGCTCACACATTACTGCAGCTTCTCTGCAGCTCCACAGCTCCACCAGGATCCCCAAAGAGCTGACCAACATGAAAGCTTGAGCTCTGCATCCCTGACCGAATCTGTCAAAGGAACCTACTGAAATAAGTAAGAGATTCATGAACTGTAGATTATTTACTGTTAATTTACCTGGAAATCCACCTCAACAATTGACTATTTAGAAGGTAACTCACTGTGCTGCACAACAGTTCAGTTTAGCTTTCTGAAAATGAACAGAATGCTCCAGCCTTGCACCAGTTGATGTACCTACAGCTTTACAGAACTTCTTTTTAGAAACTCCCTTCTAATTCCATAAAAACTCAGAGCCTGCATCCTCCTCCTCCTCGTGTTTCCTAAATGGCTGTGAACAGGTCCTTTTAAAGCTGACAGCAGTTAGTTCAAGTAACTTGCATAAATGCTGCTCTTACATTATGTCAGATATTTTCTCTGTTGTTTTGAGATTACTTTTACACTGATTGAAAAAATATATCTAATTTTTAATTAAATCTTTCTATTCTCTTCTAATATTTTGGTGCCTGCTTCCTTAGTTAATCACCCGTTAGTTCTTTTCAGTCCTGCTAACACTTGCATTTGGAAAGAATAATATTCTGTAGTTTTACAAATATGCAATATCCTTGAAAAAAAACTAGCAAAGAAACCTAGTTGTCTTCTCAGAACAACTCTCCCTTAACCCAGTTATCTATTTTACCACCAACATCTCAGTCTGCAATAAGTCCATTTATTAACTTTCAAATGCACATACCTTAGCTTTATTGCACAGATCTATTACATAATGGGCAATCATCTCGTTTCACAGACAGTTGCTTGTAAACTAAGGTAATGTGGTTTTCCCGTGAGTTATTCTTGTATGGATTATGGGATTTCTCTGTATTTTCTCGTGTGTGTTGATCTTTCACTTTGCAGTCCCTGCTATGGCACCAGGGGAGATGCAGCAGTCACCAGTGCCAGGACACCTGCAGCATCTGCTCTCTGCGAGGAAAGCATCTGCCACACTGGGGCCTCAGTGCTCATCTGGGCTCCCAAGTGGGACCATAGTACAAATATTTCACCTTCTCCAATGTCTTTGCAAATCCCACTTCATTCCAGCAAAATTTGGAAGCATTACCACCCCTTCCCTCCGGCTCTGTGAGGACCTGTTCCAAACTGACAGTTCCTTTGATCCTTTCCCTTCGTTTCCTCACTGAAATAAACAATGGAGATGTGACACAGATTCAAGAGGGCTGGTGAGACACTGGGTTACCCCCCAACCTCAGCCAGCTGATGGAGGAAAGAAAATGGTTATACAAAGATCCAGGTCTGACTCTCCAGACAACCAAAGTACTCACACAGGGGAACGGGGAGGACAGGGAGGGAAGTGGCTGCTCTGAAGGTGTCTGTATAATTGAGGACACCTCACACAGTCCTTGGCAGGAGTTTCCTCCTCTCCCCTTTGCCTGGGAACATTTCCCCTCAGCTCATCCCAGTCCCTCCCCTGATACACTGACTCTAATGAAAGCAACCCCTAAGAATCTGCATTCAAAACACATTTTCTGGTTCAGTCAGAAGACATATCCATCCCTGCTTTGATCTTCACAACAGGCTGCTGGAGAAGAGGCACCCTCCAGTCATTCCCTGAATCTTCCTGGATTTCAGAGTACAAGAAGAACATGGTCTGCATGTACCAAGGAACTGCTGGGAGAGCCCCCAGGTGAACATCCAAACTCTGGAAAAAGTTATGGGGGATCTTGGCACTCTGTCTTACGAAGGAATAATTTGTTAATTCAGAGAAGTCCCTACTCGGCCTCTTCCATTCAATGAATGCCATAAATAATCTGGAGATGTTGCCTATGAGATCACCTTCTGCACCAAGCCCTTGCAAGGTAGATAATATCATGGAATGTGACAGGGCTGTCTCAAAAAAAGAGTGGATGGTTTTAGAAAAGCATATTGCACACTAAAGGTGGAGCTTCGAATCTATGTATTATTTAAGCCAGACTATCATATTCTGTTTTAAAAAGAGACAGGCATCTGAAAATGTTCACTTCTTTCATAAGAGAAGGGGAAAATGGCCCAGGAAAAAAAAAATCCCCTATGCTAGAAATGCCTCACAGTTGCAACAATTCAAGAATAAGTATTTAAAAGACAATTATTTTAAGAAGTGTATGATTTCCCTGATAAACCATAATGGCTCTTTAGAACCCATCATGGTCTACTACAAAAAAAAATATTTAAAACACTTCTAAAATATATGTTATAAAGATTTTTTTTAAAATGAAAATTATTTACCCAGAAGACCATAATGGTTCTGAAATGTACTTCGTAAATCTGTATTCAGGGACTTTTTTTGTTAAAAAGAATTTTTTTTTTTTTTTGGCCCAAGAGATCTTGAACAGCTTCTATGGAACTATCAGGATTTATTGTTTTAATAGGGCTGAAATGAATTTTGGAACGTGCACATACAGCAGCAATGTTTTTCAGACAAAAATGAGAAAGAGGAAAAAGGGAAAAAAGGCAGTAGTAGTGGAAGGAGGAAAGGAAATGGAAGAGGGAGACAGAAGAAGGAAGACTGCCCACACAGCTAAGATGCTGAGGCACAGAAGAGCCACAGTCGTTGCAACAGATGCAGTGAGGAGGAGGTCTAGCATTTCCAGGAAATTGGGGGGAGAAAGTATTTCTCAGCTCAAGGAAAAGCAGTGCTCCCACAGACTGCAGCACTGCAATGTGCCAGCTCTGGAGGAAAGAAAGTGAAAGAAAGGAAGCATTGATTTGGGTGAGCAGGAGCTGCAGAGCTGACAGCACCTCCAGGTAAAGACTGGAAATGCTTCTACAGCAGCGTCCCTGGGTTCAACAGCACGGGCTGTTTACAGTCTGCTCCTGAGTGCCCGCCAGGCAAGCCCAGCCCACACACCGGTGCTGACTGCAGAGCAGCAATGTGAGAGGAGAACTGGGAACAGCCAGAGTGAAGCAACATGGCCAACATCCCACTTGTGCCTGAGCAAGACCATCAGAAGCCACCTCAGAGCCACGGCAGGTGGGTGGAGAGCCAAGGCAGCCCATCCGTGTCTGCGGGACGGGTCTGGTTCCCACTCTCCGGAAACATCCTCCGGCTGATGAAGAACAATTTTAACACCACTTCCATGGTCCCTCAGAGTGCAGTGCCAGAGACATGAATCAATCCAGCTACAAAGGCAAACCCTCAGGAGGGAATTAGGAAGGGGATAAAGACCCTCAATGAACAACCAGCTGTGGCTGCACAAGATGACCTGCAGCAAATAGCAAGTTCTACATGTGCACAAACACACCAGCACATATACACACATCACCAGGAGCCACAGCCAGTGCTGCTAGACAGCTCTGAGGCACTACTTTTGATTTTTGTTATCCCAGCACTTTAATTCTCACTTGAAAAGAGAATACTGCAGCTGGGATGATACTCTGGGACCAGGAGCCAACTATTTTGGTACAGGTGTATCAGACTCTACTTGAAATAGTCCTCATTTAATGCAGCCTTTCAGTGGCAAAACCAGCTTTGCTCTGTTAGAAAAGTCAGAAATCAAAACTCCCAGGAGCTGCTGGCTTGCACCATGCAAAACTCCACTTCTCAGTCACACTGAGGCAATCCTTGAGCAGCAGATGGCAAGTGCCCACAATTGTCTGTGACTACAGCAGAAGCTCAGCCTCTGAACCAACTCTAGGGTAATTCTAAAATGTTTGCAGCCATTCTTGCTTATTTTTCCTTAATATTTGGAAGTAAGTACCAACTAAAAGCCAGCAAACAGGGTTTGTCCCGAGTCACATAAATACATCATCAAATCACAATGTCTGCTCATACTGCAGAGGGCATTAATTTAACTAAACAAATGCCTAACACAACACATTTAAATCAGCTTAATCTGTCTAAAAGAGATTTAGAGAGAAACACGGGACAGTTCTTGAACATTTTAATGCAATATATGTTATCTTCTGAGTTAGATATCCATAACTCACTGCATCAGGAATTTCTGTGTCTGATCTTCTTTTGATGTTTGTGCATTGCCACAGGTGAGAAGGAAGAGTGCACTGCTAAAATGACCCTGCTGGAAATGTGTGCTTATAGGAGGAGTCCATCTTGCCCTCCCAGGAGAGCCTCCAGTTACAGGCTGGAAGTAGCAATGAAGGGGTGATTTTCCCTGGTGGGTGCCAAGCAGAAGCTCAGACTGCATCACCTCTGTTCTGTTTGGACTGCAATTCCCTGCATCTACAGGTCAGGATAACTGGTGTCAGTGGGTGAAGTTGGGAGAGCTCTGCATCTGGAGGCCCTCACACCTCAGGGAATGGGAGATACAAGTCTGGAGAGAAGACTCCTTTGGCCACTCGCACCGATCTGCCTTAAACTCACAAAGGATAACTTTTGTCACCAGTCTTCCTCGTAACACTTCAAGAGCTTAAAAAACACTTTGAGGAAGGTTTCAAACAGGTTTTTTCCCCTCAAATCTGTCTACGCTTATTCGCCGTGGATTCCAGAGGGATGACCTGGATTTCCTTGCACATTCTAAAACCAAATTATATCAGTCCCAATTAGGTCATCTGCTAGCTGCACCTGCAGCTCAGGACTGCAAAATCCCTCCCCCTCTGTATCTCCCTACAGTTCAGACAGGGCAGGGAAGCCTTCTGTGTTAGAATAACTACTATAAAACCATATAACACAGCCTAAAAATACAATTATAATTGCAATGCCAAAAGCAAGCCAGTCAATATCTTCAAGATTCTAATAGTTTCAAGCACTATTACCTTAACGGTCTCACATCACAGTACTGATTAAAGAAACATTTTGTCTTTTTATCTGTATTCAATGGAGAGCATAATCAGTGGAGTGTAGAGAGCTAAAATATTTATTAGAAAGTATACAGCTCGGGTCAAGCAGCGACAGGCAACGTTCATGCAGTGAGCTGCAGCCCAGCTTGGAGTCTAAATCACAGATCCACCCCATCATCTCCTTGGGGTCATCTGCTGCACACTGGACAATCCTTGGAGTGAGTTCTGCTCCTGCTCTGCTCCTCTGAAAAATACCCACAGGAAGATCGCCCTCAGGAGCTTCAATGGGCAGCATCACTCAAAGAACAGGTACCTGGCTAAGTCAACAAGACCTATGCATGGAGATGGGATGCAAATCAGCTTCAAGTATGGAAAATTCATGTTTGGGAGCTTTTTCAAAAGTAAATAAGCAAATTTGCCCTCACTGAGAGTAGAGCTGTTACTCATCTAGAATTAAGGGTAAAAAAAAAAAAATAAGAGAGGCTATGTCCCTGTTCTTGTCCTGATAAATTTGCTTTCTCTTTTTGCCTAATTGCTTAACAATAAATCCACACACACTCTATTATCTATAGCCTACTGCAATATTCCTCAGGGCACATGATCAGCAATCAGAAAGCTTGAAAGATGGCCAACATAATCTTAAATATCCCAGTGTATTACCAAATCAGTATTTCAAATTTAGTGGACATACTCAGATATGTTTTCCTCTCCACAAGAGGCATCATGTAAGTGGCAAACAAGATACAGAAGATCGATTATTTAGCATAATTGCACAATCTAATTGTATGGATTTTAAATGGAACAGGAGGAGAAAGATTAAAATCATACAGCACAGCAGTATACTTTCACAGACTGCATGAAATAGATTTTCCCCAATTAGTGGAACAATGGAAATATTTACTGTCTATCCAGTGAAGATATTCTGAAACAAGAGTCAAACAACATCCAGATCTGCACAGGGCAGGAGCAAATAATTTCATCATTGATGGGGAAAAAAAACCCAAACAGCCCAAAGCATTGAGAACTTACACAGTCTACTCAAAAAGCCACCTTCCTGTGGTGCTGCTTCATTTCAGAACCAGATTTGGGGACCTCAGGATCAGCCTGTGCTGACTTCCCAAAGGAAGCATCACATCCACGTGAGCGGGTGAGTTTTAGACCCATCTGCGAGCAGGCAGCACCTCTCACCAAAACCTGGACCTCTCCAGCACATCCTGCAGATCAGCCAGAGGAGAGGAGGGAGCTCCCCTGTCTCAAAAATTAAGTGCAAGCGCTAACCTTGTCATATTCCCCGGGCAGACAAAGGCGCGCGGCTCCGCTCAGCCGTACCACGGGTTAACTGGCATTTCTAATACTTTTCACCTAGCCCTGCTTGACAGATGCCTAACCTTCGCCGGGAGTGGAGACAGCCTGATGGGCCCTGGCCATACAGGGGGAAAATTTTTGATGCTTCCCACTTATGACATGATTGATTTTCTTTCAGCGGCCCTTCACTTTTGGCTGTGGCGAGGGCTGCCTGCCCGAGCCCCCGCGCGCCCTGACCTCGACATATGGCCGCTGTGAGGCTGAAAACTGATGACGGCAGAAACCTAAAAAATCAATAGGCCCTGTCAGTCAGTGGGGAGGCGAACGTCTCTTAAAAACCCAATCACGACATGTACTTGCTGCATGGTGCGGATCCACTGCACACTTGAGAACACACTGAATTTCCCGGGGTTTTTATATTTTTTTTTTTTTTTTTTTTATATAAACTTCTGTGTTAACGCACCATTTACCTATTTATTCCTCAACCTTTTATGCAGCAGGAAAGCACATGAATCTTGTTAGGGTAGAATCTCCACAATATTAACTAGGAGAAAAAAAAAATCCCTGGAAACTCTCTGGGAATAGTATGAAATAAATAAAGAGCACCTTTCTGTTGCCAATATAAACACTGACATCATTATTTTTGACATTATCTGGAAAGAATTTAGATATAAGGACTTCTAGAGTCTAAAAACATGTGAGTATGAAACTGTTTTAATTTTCATTGCAGGGGGTAAAGTATTGTTTTGGTTTGTTTTGATTTTTTAACTTAGTTTTTAAAATATGTAAGAAAGAAACTGAATTCACGATTGGTTCTACACTTCATAGTTCTTGTCATCTTCTGTGCTCAGTGAAGAAAGGAAATTTAGGCCCACTGAAATCAGCTGGAGATGTTGGTGCTCTGTAAACTGCACTGAGCCGTTTGCATCCTGCAGGATTGGACCAACAGCATCCGACTGATGCCTCTGCTCTTGCCAGCTCAGGAAACAAAGGCATTTTACAAGAGAGGGATAAGCAATATACCATACAGTGATTCCGTTTACATATTTTGCCCCCAAAACAAGTCTTCCAGAACCCTGATGGAATGCAAACAAACAGAAATCAAACCGCAATTAGAACCATAACTGTTAACCATGGATAGGCCCCATTATATACTTTATCACCTCCATCAAGAGAGCAAATCCCAAACAAGGAATGCCGACTTGTTTACCTAACCTGGCAGAAGTTTTAGACAGAGGGTCTATTTGAAAGACATATTTTTGTGCAGGGGAAAAAAAAACAAAAAAAAACTGAAAGGAGATGTTGGCTGAGAAATTGATGCATTACCAGGATGCATTTTAGAAATCCACCAGAAGTAAGAAGGATTTTTAAAAAATATTCATTGCACAAATAAACAAAACCTAATGCTGAATTCCCAAATTAAGACCAATTAAAGCTTTCTTTATGACTACAAACCTGACAAGCTTACAATTTCACCCTGTTGCAGTGGGGTGTGTGTGTGTTTTAATGTAATATTAATGAGCCAGGATGGAGGGTCATAAAAAGTGATAGGTTTTTGCGATGGTAAATTATAAATCGGTATTGATTTTTCCCGGCACTAATGCAGCCAGCTTATTGTAAGACACCACAGGCAAAGTGCACTTTATCAGATTAGACTGGAGCCTGGTATCAAATATACATGAGAAAAAGGATGCATTTGTGACTTAGACTAGACTTTTTTTTAATGATACATGAAATTTTTAAGGAAAAAAGTCTCAGAATATTAAGAAATTAAATACCTTTTTAAAAGATCCCAGATGGTAGCAAATAGATATTAATGTCACATTAGGGTAATTTGTTTTTACACTGATGGAATATAGGAATATAGGAATAAGTGCGTGAAATAAATCCTGCTCAGATTTAACCATGTGCCTAATCAGTCCAATTTATGATCATCTCAACAGCTCATGAGAAAAGTTTCTCATTTGCATAAAATGCCTGAAGAATCAGGCCCTACATCTGCTTGTACCTATATGTGATAACAAGTCATTCATATAGACACCTATCCAGTGAATATGGATCCTGTGTGAGGGACTTTTTACATCCTACACTGCTTTGAAGAAGTTGTTTTTTCCCCCCATACCTCGTGCCACCCCCTCCATGCCAGCCAAAGACTATGAAAGAGCTTTTCCTTGTAGTACTTTTATTGCTTAAATACTGTGAAGCTTTTCTTTCCCTTTCATCTCAGAAATGCATTGGGAGTTGGCCGCGCAGTAAAACTGGGCGTTATTTTTAAAATCAGCTCTGCTTTTCATCTCCTGACCTTCCCACCGTCAGGATTTCCTCATTAAAACATTTCAGTGACGTGGATAATTGACCAAAAAAAAAAAAAAAAATTGAGAGGGGCAAAGAGAAAAGAACAACAACAAAAAACATTTTCTGTAAATTTGCTCTGGATGGGCAGCAGACCAGCATCCCATTCTCTGCACCCAAGAAAGGAAGGGAAAACTTTGCACAAAGACACATGCCCACATTCCCAAGGTTGTTCCAGGGATTCTGCCATCTCTCAGTGGCCTCTGCCATCCCCTCCTGGTGGCTCCAGCCTCTCCTGATGCCCTCTGCCCTCCTCCTCTGGCCTCAAAAGTCCTGCCAGCCTCCCAGGGCAGAGCTGGCCCCCAGCTCCTGCTGCCTCGCTGGCCCGAGCAGCCTGTGTGAAAAACTCTGTATTTTTTCCCCAAACCCGTATGTTCCTTGACAGGTTGTTAACAAACAGCCCCACACAGGCTGCCTGCAAAGGACCTGAAGTGAAGTGTGAACCCAAATAAGTAACAGTGGGAAGGAGGAGGGGAAGATGGAGGGGAAGGGGCTGGGCTGCATTTGGGGGTGCTTTCTGCAGGGAAGAAGGTGTGGGACTGGGGAGAGGGGGATCCTCAGGGGCATCTGAACCCCCTGGGAGATTTAAACAAAGCAGCACTGAAGACAATCCTTCATGTTTCACACAAAGGGGCAGGGGGACAAGGAGCCCGGCTCCAGGCTGGGCACTGAGGAGGGGTCTGAGTGCTGGGGACACAGGGACATGGAAGGTGCTCCCATTCCCCAGTTTTGAGCCTTTTTGTATTTTAGCCACAGAAACTAATGCTTGGCTTGCCCTCTCAAAACCTTTCTGAAGCCATTTACCTTCCTGTATTCAGTTTCATTATTCTTACAAGCAAACTAAGAGAGATAAGAAACTGGGAGAGGAGAGGGAGGGGATGTTGCTTTTTTCTTTTTAATAAATGCATACAAATACTCCCAAACAAGCCCAAAACACCAAGACTTCCTCACTGCCAGCCCAGCTGACCCCTCTCTCTGTGTCCAGCCACACTGATTGCCACGATTGTGGCTTACTAGAGCTCACCACAGGCCCTCAACACCACGGAGCAAGCCCACAGCAACTTACAGGATCTTACAGAAGCCTTACTTGGGATTAACACAACAAAGAAACTCAAACACAACCAGTCTCATTAGCAGATTGCCAGCAACCATGCTTGTCTTGCAATGATGCATTAGATCACAGGATAAAAATCTGAGGCCTGATCTTAACAGCCATTTCTCAGACACAATTCCTATAAACTTCAATGGAAATTTTGTCCGTCTCGGGACCGACTGGGCTTTCGCCTTGCAACTTTTCATACGCTGAAAGTAATAAGAGGAAACTTTTCTCTTTTGACAAGACCTCATCAGGTAAAACCTAATAAAGCTAAAAAGGAAATTAGAAAAATGAAAGACTATTCCCAGAGCAGTCAAATAGTCCCAGAGTCATTCCCTGCCTCAGCCAAAGCCAACGCTGGAGACGCCTTCATCCTGAAGGAGCCAGATTCCCACTGGCACATCCCTCCAGGCACCATCACCCAAACCAGCACCACACCCCTGGCAAAAGGGTGGGACAAACCAAGGGGCACCTCAGGAGTGTCCCACCAGACTGACAGGATGAGAAAACACAGCCTCAAACCTTCCACTGCCTCAGTGCAAACTCACTGTGCTCCCAGTCAAAGCAGCACTTTTAAAGTGATTGCTATAAATGTTATTAAAGTGATACAAGCCACTTTTTAAATGTATGCTAATTCCACTTTATTAGTGATGCCAAGTCCTCATTTACATTTTTCATAAAAATTGTGCTGATTTTTTTGCTGCTTTAGGGATAAGACTAATAAACAAATACATAAATTAGTATATTTTAATTAAATGTTATCCCACCAAGTAATATTGTATCCCATTGTCTAAAACAAACAGAAAAAAAGAAAATCTATAAAGCACCTCTAACTTGAAAATTTGTGTTGTATTAAAATATTAGAACTCATTAAAAACTAATTTGAAAATCACTTTACCTAACAATCATAAAAATTTTGAATTCCATATTCCAATACGTGTTATTTGTTTTGGTACAGGAGATTATCACTGCAGAACGCATTACTGTCAGAATATACATGTGTTAGAGGCATCACAATGCCCCCAGACCCCCTCAGAAAATAACAAAGTCAAGTATTACCTGCAAATATATCACCATTTCCATATTAAATACAGCATTATTTCTGTTCTGTAACCTCACGGCCTGCACACAGCCTACACAAGCACATTTGTTACCTCGCTTTTAGGTCCACTTGAGCATGTAAAAATTATGTATTTTGGGATGGGCTATGGCATGACATTGGCACTTTAAAATATCTTTCAGAGTACAATAAAAGGGGCAGGTTAAGGCATTCTGGAGGGAAGGGAAAGTCCAACGGGCAGAAAACAATCACATCTTAATTCAACATTTTAAAGCAGTTTGCAGAAATAGCTTGAGTATTAAAAAAAAGAAAAATCAAATGTGCATTAGAACATATTCACCTCATTAGAAGGTTTTCCATAACCCTGCTTTACCTCAGATGGGACAAATAGACCTCGGCTCTGCATTTTCATTACTCTCCATCCTCCACTGTAATTTTTTCTAAATGTGAGATTATTGCTTTTCAAGGCAGGAATTTAAATGAAACAAGCACTCTATTTGGCATTTTCACTGAAAAAGCTTTGTCTCCCACTTGGTTATGTTTCCTGGAAATGGAAAGATATTTTTAAAAAGTGAAAAGAAAAGGAATGAAAAGGCAACACAAGGAGGTTTTGTGTATATAAATGCTTTCTCAATTTACGTGAACTTATAACTTTCTGAAAAGGTACAATCATTTACTGGCCTTCCTGAGAGTGTAATTGACTGCATTTCCTATTAAGACTATCTTGCTCTATAACCTCAGCTGCTCCAAGGCCATCCCATCAGGTATCTGATTCCAATATCTGTGAGAGATTCCAGCTGCATGGAAGGGGAGTAACGGGATGAAGCTGAAGTAATTAAGCAGCAAGTTTGAAGATTACCCATCTTCAATGCCCTTTGAAGGCTCAGGTAATGACCAAGTTTCTGCAACGTGGAGCAGCACCTGCCATCCAAGAAAATGGGTCACAGCACTGGGGTGGGAGGACTGGGATTCCCACCAAGGTGAACCTCACTGGATAATCCAAAGGAATTGTATACAGAGAATCTCAGATCATGTAAATATGGATTTTTTTCTCCTGTAAACTTAGGGGGTTCTTATCTGCCCTCAAAGAGGGTTTTCCTGCAGCTTAAACTCCCTGAATCCTTCTCATTTTACCAGGTGTCAAATATTTTCATGAGGGAATTTTAGTTCCTAGAGATACAACCAACAAATGAAAACCTCCAGTGCCCAGTTCTTTGCCAAAGAGCAACAAAAAAAAAAGCTTTCTTCCAAACTTGCCCAGGCACTTTAAAGGCTTCAAAAATATTTACAAAGTGTTTTTTTTAACCTGGTAAGGCTCATAAGCCTCTGTAAGATTAACCTTAATGTGGAGAAGTGACTCATCTGCAATGACATCAGAGAGAGCCCAATGTCTTCTCCCCCTTTATACCCACCCTCATCACCCCCCTTGCCTTGCCCCAAGTCTTTTCCATAAATATTTAAACAAGGAGCAAAGTGATATATTACAGATATCATATTCAAACCTGCCTAAGTGACTTGCTTCAATCCAAGATCCATGAAAGCATTTAGATACCTAAACTACAGTTTGGATACTTAAATTTCCTTCCAAAGCAATGGAAAAGCAGGTTCCTACAGTGCAGAAAAACCCTTGTATTTTTGTGACTCTGGCATTAGGTTACTCACAAAGAGGGCGTTCAGCATCTATCCATCATCTCCAGAGCTGGGAGCAGATGGACAGGGGAGGTGTAGCTGCCTGGTAAAGCAGGGCTGGGAGAAGCTCAGCCCCAAACATCTGATGCTACTAAAAGCCTGCCCCTGTGGTAGTGACTCCTGAATTTCCTCTCCCTAAATGCAGTGCAGCTGGATCAGCAGCCACACAGCTGTCTGGCATCAAAACCACCCCCCACAGCTCCTCAGGGTGGAAATCCTGGATCAGCTCAACACTGCTCCACACATTTTTATGTGGAGGAACTCCAAAGGGATGTGCTGCTTCTCACAGCAGCGTCTCCAAGGTGGCCAAGTCGCCCAAAGCCCTGTGAAACTTAGAGTAAGAACGAGGATTGACAGATTCTCACTGGTAATTATGAGTTATCCCCCATTTTGTGCACAGATTTCATGCTGGCAATCCCCCTTTCCTCTGCCTCTGTCCACGTGGTGTGACTTTGGTCACAGACAAGGCAAGAAGAAAGAAAGGGCTCTGGCCCTGCCGTTGCCACCGTGTCACAAAATTCCTGAACACAGAGCAAATGCTCAAAGCTAGATGTCTAATCCAATACACTTTTCCCAAGCACAGTCACACTCACAGCTCTGCTTGATTATAGGTACAAGATTCCCAAATATTCTTATATACTGTGCTACAGCACCATCAACCCCTTGATTAATGGGTGGGACCTTATATCACTCCCAAAAGATGCAAATATGACAGATTCCACCTCAATCTTTCCTGGCACTCCACAAGCAAGCCAAAACACAAACTTTATACTCACCAAAAAACTCACCATTGTACAATAAAGTGAAGTCCTAAAGTCTCCTGAGCATCTAATAATCAATGACAAGAGCAGTAAGCAGGCCACCTGCATGGGAGCTTCAGCAAAAACTCTCATTGCTTCTCTCACCCTCCCTCAACTTCAGTGGAATGATTTATGCTCTGGGTGCTTGCTGGGACACGGTGCTCATCTGTGCTTGTCCTCAGTCCCAAACACCAAATCTCACTGAACCTAGAAAATTGGATAATTAAACCAGCCCCTTCACCCAGAATCATTATGTTAACCTGGGATTTTTTAAGGAAAAAATTAGTAGCTTTAGGCTTTCTGGACTGCCCATCACGACTGCAGGCTGCCTCAGCACAGTCCAATGTCCTGACATCCTTCTGACTCAAAGACCAAGACACCAGACCCACAGCAAAACAAAAACAGGCAGCTACTCCAGCAAAGGGAGCATTTCTCTTGCCATCAGCATGATGTTGATTTTGTAATCAGTCTGGGAGGTTTATTTTTAACTGCTGGACCAAGGCTTTACAGAGACACAATTGTTCTTTTGAAACCTTGCTAATAGGGCTGATCAGCAATACCAGTACTACACAGAGAGCAGGAAAGCACAGCGCAATCAAACAGCACCAGGAGAAACTACGAGCGAGACATTCTCTCTATAAAAAGCAGTTTTAATAAAACATGCAATGGCTCCAGAAACTGCTCATCACATTCTGAAGAAGAGAAGTGGTGTGGCAATCGGTGAGAGCTTAAAGCCTCGCCATCTCCTCTGGGCCCCCATGTCCTGTTCTTCCCCTTTGAGGGAGCTCAGCTGGCAATGTGAGGATGGGGATTTTTCCAAGCTACTTTCATGTTGACCACACACTTCATAACAGAGCCTATTCCAAAGAATCAAGTGAGTAGAGATGCTCCTTCGATGCCTCTCAGGCTGATGTGATACAATACAGATGCATTTAGGTATTCTGTACAGATTGCCATGATTTAAAAATTCAGTACTATTACCAGAAATCCAGCTGTGGATCTCCAAAATCTGCATACATCCCCTGAAAAATGTTATTTCCCAAGCACAGTACCTAAAAGCTTATTTACATAAGCAGTTATTGATACATGCATACAAAAGGGACAGCCGAAAGGTGAATACAGATTTTTAGGGGACGTGATCATTAGAGAAAAGTTTGTAATTTCTCTTTCTGAGAAGTTTGTTGCTAAGGATCTACTTAAAAATTAAGAATGTTGTTCCTGTTGTTCCTCAAAATTTATAGAAAAAGCTAATTGTGCAAGAGAGGGTTCTCTGCTGTGAGCAAATTTATCAGCATGGACTAGTTGGTCAAAAGGCATCTGAGAAGCCCTTTTGTCCAGTCTGTGGGCTTTCTGGGGTGAGAATGATCTAAATAAACCACACTTCTAAACTATCTGTAGGGAGTAAGAAATAAGTTAAGGAGCCCATTGCCATTCTGACCAAGCTCCAAAGGTGCTTGTAAGTGACAGGGTGCTCCTCTTCTCAAGCCAAAAAACTTGCACTTGGATCCTTACAAGTAATTTTGCCCCACAAAGTTTCTAAATGTTCTAAAGCTTGATCTCAATCTTTCTAATCATTTAAGAAATGTGTATATATATGGCTCAGCTCCTATTCCTGTACCGTTTTAACAACTTAAACCATTTTTTTATCTTTTTACCATTGTCTAGCATTACCTCAACAGAATAGTCTTTGCTGCTACTTCAACGGGAGTTTAAAATGCATTTAAAATATTTTTTAGAAGTTTAAAAAGTATTAAACCACTTTGTAGCCACACTGCACAATCCAAGTCCTTTGCCAGATTTGGCATGTATTTCTAGGTACTTGTCTGACCCTCCCTGCTGAGCCAGGCAAGTACTTCACAGTGATTAGTGGATTTTGACCTCCAACAATGAGGTGCAGACACAAAACAGTTTAAATGACTTGCCCACATCCATGCCAGGAGCCTGTGGCAGAGCAGTAAGTCACAGCAGGACAGACACATTCCCTGTGCTGTGACCCAGCTGTAAAAGTAATGTTTCTTGTCACAAAATTAAAATTTTTTCTTTCAATTTATATTGGGAGGGGTCAAGAAAGAAATGTTATCATTTAACACAATTATAAAAGGGCACAGTCAGTGACCCCAAATGTTGGGTTTTTTCTTAACTCAGTAGATTTAAAATCTGTATTTATATATAGAAGAAGTCATAACAGATATAATCCATTTTAAAAACACCCTGTATTTGCCACTGCTGTCTTTCAACAGGGGGAAGAGGAGAAACAGACAGAATTGTTTTGTTGTCAAGAAAAATACATCTAGCATAAAATGTTAAGGTTGCCAAGAGATGACAGTATTTGGCAGCATCCTAAAATGTTTGTCATTTTAAAAGTATTTATGCTAAGGCAGAAAATAAACTATCCAACATTTTAGTCACTTTAAGTGATTAAAACAAGTCATTAGAATTTTAGTTTAAAACCCTCTTGGATAAAATTTTCCTTTACTTAACTAGCCAGTTTTCCTTTTTCACAGAAGAAAAAGAAATCCTGCGTGCAGGTTTTTAACTCTAAAACTTGAGTCCTAGCTCTAAGTGCCCTTGCATGATGTAGGTAAAACAAAATGTGGGAGACTTTGAATATCATTTTCATTTTCATTGGAAGCATTTTTGATTACTAGACTGCTGAACAGAAACAACTGGGGAAAAAAGTTAGGAACATTTTAAATGCCCGCCAAAAGTGCAAGAAACTCTCTTACAAAAAGAAATAAATGCATTTAGTTGCCTCAGGTTATATTTTAGAATGAATTTGGCAAGTTTTCCTGATAGCAGCTTTCCTTACTTCCATTTATTGTACTGCGCTCGAGTATTTACAAATGCACATTTCTCATGAAGTTGGAAGTAAATTTGGATCTATTTTTTCATGTTATAAAGACATTGATGTGTTTTTTCTGACATGCCTCATGAACTCAGTCAATCACAAGTCTTTCTTAATGGAAACCACATGTCTGCCCAGAACTGTGTAATTACAATGCTAGTTTTCTTGGCACTGCCAGGAAAAGGGGCATTGTCAAACCAATTAGAGTTTATTTATTTACATACCATTTCTGGATGAGAATGTTCTTTCTTTTATGCTGATGCCGAGAAAATATATATTTCATCGAGTAGCTGTAATTTTTGCTGGATACTGTTACATTTTGCAGCAATTACATCTCTAGTTTTCAGTTACTTTCCACGTAAGGAAACTTTCCTTACAACGAAACAGCTGGGAACAGCATCACAAATTTTATCAGCCCGGTTTTCATTTGTTTCAGATGATGAAGGAGATGTGAGGGCGGCTGTTTCCCTCAGCTCCACAGTGTTTCCACCCATTTCCACCCCACTATGAGCTTTTCCTTGTACAAGACATCTTGTTTGTACATCCATCCTCCTGGAATATCACCTCTTCCACACCTCTGTAAACTGGTACCTGCATCTGGCCCTGCTAAAGCAGCACAGAGCGTCTCAGGAGAGAGAAGGAGCGAGGTCCTGGAGGTGATCTGCAGGGCTGCTCTGAGGCAGAT
This sequence comes from Tichodroma muraria, assembly GCA_013390105.1. Lineage (NCBI taxonomy): Eukaryota > Metazoa > Chordata > Aves > Passeriformes > Sittidae > Tichodroma > Tichodroma muraria. The sequence goes on along the minus strand of WAAG01063788.1, from coordinate 112,929 downwards.
CCCTCAGGACAGCAGTAAAAAGAAAGATATTTGTCTCAGGAAAGCCAAATACCACACAGATTTGCGCTGGGCTGAATCATGGGTGCTGCTGCTGGGAGGTCACGGGCAGCCAGAGGAGGCTGTGTGGTGGGAAATGCATTCCAGGGACACCCAGGAGCGGCCAGAGCTGGAGCACCGTGTCTGCCACGGAGCACCCTGCGCACCAGAACCTTCACAAACACCACTCCCTGCTTCAGACTCTCTCCCATGGGCCACTGGAGGCTGCTATGAGAAATGAGAGCCTTTCTAATGGGGTTTGTCCCCAGGAATGCAACTGCAGGGGGTGAAGGCTGCCTAAGGATTCCTACTGATAGCAATAAAAACAGGAGTAAAAGGAGCTATAAGTCCAATGGACATCCTTCTCTTGGTGTTGCTCCCATCTCTCTGGGACAATTCGTGTGATTCCCAGACTGACACCTTCCTCTGTTCCTGCACTGCCTGAGCACCCGACCACCCCAAATGTCCCCAGCCTTGAACCCCACCCCGGAGAGCTGTGACACCACCACTTTCCTGGGGTGGCAGGGACCATCAGGGATGTGCCCAGGACACTGTAGCAGAGGTGGGGGGTTAGCCCAGCCCCTCAAGACCCAGACAAGGCTGTGCCACGCTGTTTCTCGGGGCTCACCTGTTGGAACCTGTGTTGGGAGGCTCTTCCTAACACACAACCAGCCCTTTCTGTTTACACACAAATCTGCTGTGTTCCATAATCCTAAACAGCAACCCAGGATGATCCTCTCCCGTGGCAGAGGAGATCAGAGTGTGCACCTGAGACCTACAGGATTTAGTTACAGAGAGAGGTGGTCCTAAAACCCTCCCATCTGGACCATGCCAGTCCTGCTGGGATTCTCTCTGGTCACAGGAAGCACCTCCTACCCTGAGGTTCTGTTATGCCCTTCCACTGAAAACGCAGAGGAAGGGAAACAGCTGTAAAAATCTCCTATTTAAAGCTCCTGAAACTTCAGAGCCTACTATGAAATCCCTTGTATGGGATTCTTTCTTTTTTTTTTTTTTTTAATTTGTTTTTGATTGCTGCTCCAACCTTTCATGACTTCCTCATCTTTGGAAAGTTCCAAAGCATTAAAAGGAAACATTTAAGTTCTAACGCCCTCCGACATTATTTTTCAGTTTAATCATTTTTCCCCATTTTCCTCCTCTTTCTCTGTGCTGAGTGAGGGTGGGAAAAACAATTAAGGGAAACTCAAAACTCTCAGATGTCGAAAAAAGTTTAATAAAAGTTTTCCCACACATCGGCAGAGAAGTAGGAAAAACTCTTTTCTTATTAAATTCTCAAAGCAGAAATGACCAAAACATTCCTGGGGTTTGTGTTCACCGTTCCCTCCCCCATTTTTTGAACCAGAAACCCCTGCTTTATCTTGCTTTCATACATGTGTGCATCTCTGTGAGAGCCAGAGCCCTGCCCTGATGATCTTGCAGTCTATAGTGACCAGACAAATGCGGGGTGAGAGCTGAAATGATCGCTCAGGGAGGGGAAATGACTTGCCCGAGGTCGTGCACTGGGCCAGTGACTCAAGTGGTTTCCAACAACACATTTGTTCCTGAAAAGGCTTTAAAGAAAGGATTCACTGCCCTGCACTGCTGCTGCTGTGGGGAATAACATGGTCCTGACAGCACAGAGGAGTTGCAGGGTGCTGTGTCAGGCCGAGGGTTTCAGCAAAAGCTGGCCTTGGCTCAGCTGGGAAGGGAGGAGAGGGGAATGGATACACATGTTTTAAACTACAGATTCTGAATAAAAGAGGGAGACTCCTCAAATAAGCATTTATGTGGGTATTTCAGGAGTGATGGATGCAACCCACATCTTCCAGAAAGAAGTGAGCATGAAGAAGAATTGACAGGTTGGACAAAGTACTCCTTTTCTGCTGCGTCAGAACTTTTACTTCCACTGAGGTCCAGGTCCTGTGACATGTAGCCACGCAGCTTTGGGCATTCACAGCCCTCCATCCTACAGCAGCTGGGTGGCCCATCACCCTTCTCACACAGCCAAGCAGGGCAGAAAACTGTGTGGTACCAGCAGCCCTGCTGAGCACATGAGGGAGATTGCCAGCAGGAGAGGGAACCTGGCGGCTTCTTGCTGCAAACAAATGGCCCAGAAAGAAAAGAAAGGCAAGAAAAAGGTACCCACAGGAAGGGTTTGCTGCTTTCTCAGAGCAGGGGACTCCAGGAGGAGGAGGCTGGTTATAATCCATGGTATGTTTTTATCCCTGTTTTATTCACAAGGTGCTGCAGCCCTTGGCTGAGCTATCCCTTGTCTACTGCAGCAAGGTTCATCATCCCTTCGCCAGGACAAACTCTGCCACCTTGCAAAGCAAACCCATGAAAATGACGCAGTGGTGACTGGATTTCAATGCTAACTTCAAATTATAAAGCACAGGAGCCACTTTCTAAACACAATTTCTGATTCTGCTTTCTATTCCTGTCGATCTGCAGCCAGAGTTTTGCCAGTGAAAAGTGCTATAAACAGCCCTGGCCTCGCTGAAAAAAGCAATATGCCGTCAGTCTGACATCTACCTCGCTTTTCCGCTCATTGTCAGCACTTTGATTGATGGTGTTGTTCATTAATGTGGGACGATTGTCAGCTTTTCCTGAATAAATATAAAAAGAAACAAAGAAATCCCCACCCTTTTCAAGCCAGAGTGAATTATTTCCTATTTTCCTTTGCTGAATTCAGGCATGTAACAGTACACTGCCCTCAAAACATACCGGAGCCTTAACCACAAAGTAGGAAATTGGACTTTGGATTGAGGAACCAAAACTTTACTTAAGTAGTAGGTATAGTAATTAAATTTTACTATTATTTATTTTCCAAAGGAAAAAAAAAACCAACAGTATGCCCTAAAGGCTTCTGATTTAATACAGTACTTCAATTTTGCACAAAAAGCTAAAAGAAATCTATTTGGTGAAGACTAAAATGACATGTGAAAAGCAGAGGCAATCACACACACGGCAAAAGATAGGCAGAGATTCAATTTAGTACAAGGCTGCATCTTAATTCACACTGGGGAGAAGGGGGGAAAGATGTGAAAATTCACATACATTGAAGTATTTAAAAGATGGGTAAGTTTTGTTGGGCCCTCAGTACCCCCAAAACACTCCCCATGATGCCTGCTCAGCAATCTTTGAGGCTTGGACAACCTCATTGTCTTTGCTGCATCCCCACACACCAATTAAAAGAGAGGGAGATGCCATAAAACTCATCCTGAACTCTTTAACATTTTCCACTTTCACTGGTCATTTTACCCCTGTGAGTCCTCCTTGTGCAGGCACCCTTGGCTTTCTGCTTGATGGAGTCTTCCTAATCAGGTCATTGCTTTTATCATCAGCAAAAGGGGCATTGCTCAACATCTTTTTCAAATTGTACATTGCATCAGTGTGGACAAAGCACAACAACAACAACAACATCAACAATTACAAAATCCTAACTGGGTGTGGGGGGGAAAAACGGGGAGATGAATTCAATGGGTGACCAATGATTAATTCAGCAAATTATGCTTCAGCATGGATTTGCTTTAGAAGCAACATGCTAACAATAATAATATTCTCCACAAGTGCTACATTTGTAGAGTTGAATGGCAAATTATTTTGAATACCTCCGTAAAGAACAGGAAACTGAGAACTGTGGAAAAACTGGCATTAAGCCACTGATTGAAGATTCAATCTGACTGTAATAGAAGGTGATTATTGGGGACTAGCAGGCAGATGATGGATGATTTCCTCCTAAAATGACAGCTCTGCTGTGTATCAGCAATCCTCATACAGCACAAATGTACAGGTTGGCTTTTGTGGCTTTTTAATTCTTACCATTGTGGGAAATGGATTTCAAACCTGTGGCGAGCTATTTCAGGCTGGCAGGGCACATGTGGATTGTTCCTCTCTTTCTCTTTTCCCCTGTTTTTTTTTTCCTTTCCCGTTTTGCAAACCTAAGGAAAGATGCTCACTGAAGTTCCCCAGCCATTTACCTCAGGCAGCCAGGGAACAAAGAGCAGAACTGTGCAGTCCTTGCTCCAGCAAGCTCCCTGCTCCAGTGGTGGGAGCCCACCTGGGAAGGCAGAGCAGGGGGACCAGAGCCTCCCAGCAGCTTCCACCACTGCTCCTGTCCTGTCCTGGGGTAATCTGAAAATTGAAATACCCTTCAAGTATGTAATGCCTTGTTTATCTTTTGCCCTTACCTGCTTTGGGGAAAAACGCACACCTAAATTTTCATTGAGCTAGAATCCAGCACTCTGCAGTGTTTTGTTTCAAAAATACTCATTTAGGATTTCCTAGAGAGCGTGGGCAGCCCACCAGCACAACTAGGGACTGGTACAGCTGCAACACCAACATACCTTCCATGCTTCCCTGCAGGAAAAAGGCAGCCCAGAAACTCCTACAAGGTTAGAATGAAAATTATTTTAAGTTCCTCGCATGAAGCTATAAGCTCTGCACAACCATTTGTTTTAAAAGACAAGCTGATCAATAACCCCATCTTTTATTGCTGTGCCCCTCCGCGTACTCCGTTAATGATCACGCAGCACTTTCAGTGCATCATGAGATCATGGAGAACAGTTATAGGAAAGGCTGTCTTGGAGGAGGAAAAAGTGCCATCCAACAAAATCCAGGCCTTCCCCTCCATGTCAGGGTGGGCTGGTGTCTGACGACGTCCTGGCTCCCTGGTCCTCACCGTAAATTAGGAGGGACACATGTTCTGGTGTCTGTCAAGACCCAGTCCTGACACTCTGCCAGTCCTGCACAAAAGGACGAGGTAATCCACAAGAGCAGTAAATTTATCAATCAAATCCTGTAAGTGTCCCTCCCTGATAACACGCCAGCCCTTTCTCCAATTTAGCAACAAAGAGTGATCCAGCTCGGTGACACGTCACGGGCTTGTTCCACCCATGAAAACAGCCCTGTCAATACTGCAGAATTCACTTGCCATTCTCTGTCTGCAGCCAGTCAGATGCTGGACTGTGCTCATTCACTGGCTTTTAAAAATGGGGGGTTCTACACCAAAAACCAAGAAAAGCAGCTACATACAGGTAGTTAATACTGAGCCTTTCTTTCTAATAATTAAAAAATAATCACATTTTGGCCTTTATTTATGTCTCAGCAACGGGCAGGTAATTAATTGTTAATTTTATATTTCTGTGCAACCCGCATCATTTTTTTTCATTATAAATGCAATTAGGGGTGATGGAATTAAACAAGTTGGTCAGAGATGCTGCGCAACAACTGCGAATTAAAAATTATGCATTTTTGGTTCTCTTATATCACAGATTGCAGTCATCAACTTCTGCAAAAAAACAAAGAGCATGTTCTGCTTCTGTTTGGAACATTGCCTTCTTGCACAAAATTATATCCCAGTAGAGTAGTAGCTGGTGTTTATAGTAAAGTAGAGCAAACCATTATCAGTATGCGATGTCAATTTAAATTTTACTGGAACAGAAACCTTTTGACCCCTTCCAAACTTGATCCATTACTAGGTTTATACATGAAAGCTTAGGAGAGAATTAAATTAGAAGGAACATGGCAAGAGAACTGTATTTGCATCTATTGCACTTAAGACTGGAGATTAGTTGACCTTTGGAAAAGGGGATTAAAGCAGTTTCACCATCAAGAGAAGACAATCTGTGTTCTTAAGGCAATCAGATTGGGAAGGGTAACAACCTCTAAAAGATGAATTGAACTGAGGAAGAATCCATGCTAATTTCCATGGTTTACACTTACAAATGAATTTTGCAGTGATTTCTGCAAAGGGAATTGTGCAGTATTTGAATTATTCCACGAGTCCTTCAGTGCTGGCATCTAAATGTGGAAACTGTGTCCATTTTTACAATCTAATTTTACAATAGATTAACCTCAGAAAGGGTAACAGTAGATAGTAAAGATGCTGTGTGGTGGATACACCTGGAACAGCAAAATGCAGTTACAAGGAAGTTTTCTTCTTTTTCCACAGAGAAAAATGTCAAGAACAATAATCACCAAATCCCAGTGTCACAGAAGTTCCTGCTCCAAGATAATCCAAAACCAGGGAACAAATAACCCCAGAGAGGAAGAGGGCCTAATATAGGGCATAAAATGAGGCTTTATCACACAGGTAGCAAGCATATCTTGAAAAATGTATGAAGCTGTACACATTTGCTGACATTGTGGTCCTCAGTGAGTGATGGAGCAGAACTAAAAAAATGAAAAGAAAAAGGTGAAATGATGTTCTCTATTAGGCATCATTAGCACTGTGGTTATACAGAGGGAAAGTCTGTTCTTTCCCCAGGTCAGGAAAATACCTGTTAGCTTTATTACCTGTGTCATGAGATTTCACAAGAGAGCTCATCAATTAAAGCATAATCACATTCTCATTGAAAATTAATGACGAAAAAAATTATCCAAGTTGGGCTCTTCCTTACTTTTTAATAACCAGGAAAAAGGAGCAGAGAATGCAGATTTCTTACAGCCTTTGTGTATCTCTGCAAAGTTACAACTCTTCAGACTCTGGTGCCATGGAGAAACCTCTGCACATGGCATAGCATTGATACTGTTTTTATCAAGTGTATTTTAGCTTTGGAGTGTAACAGGCTCTGAAATTATTAGGTGTCAATACAGTTTCCAGGTAATCATGAAAGCCAAGCAGAGAGGCCACTAAACATGATCCCATCAATGCCATAAAGTGGCGCTGGACTCATCATCACAGAAATCAACAGTGAGCAGGGGTTTGTTCCACCAGACACGCGCAGATCTCTCGGGAATCCTTCTGAAAGAAAATACCCCCATTTTCGGACAGAAACACACACACACAACCAAACATGCTTAGGAAGCCATTTCCCAGCACAAACCTATTCGTCAGCAGGCTCTTAAGAAATGTAACAGAACTTTTCATGCTGAGTATTTATAATTTAAAGGGGCATTTTGCATTCTCTTAAAAACAGATTCCACAGTTCCATGCTTATAGCTACAACACCTCAAATATAACATCAATAATCTGGATGAAAATACAATTTGCAGCTTTGCATCGTGGAAAACATACATTCTGTCTGTGAAATTTGGGGAGCTTTGTCCAAGGAAGAGAGCAGAATGTATTAAGGCTATCCATCTTCTGCACATCTCAAAGCAAGATATGGGTCAGAAAAGCATTTGTTAAATGTGTTTTTCCCCCTGAATGACCAAATGGCCATTGCATGGGTACCCAAGGGAGTACCTAGAGAACAAAAAAAAGCAGAAGGAGCATAAAAGAAAAGATTCGTACCTTTAAGAAGAAAATACACTTCAATGAGGACAAAAAAAAAATCTCAGTTTTAGCAACAAAAAAAGAGTTTATTTCATTAAGTGCAGGTGCTGGGGACGTCCTAACGTAGAAGGTAACATTTCTGCAATCTGAACACAGTTGGGAATCAAGTATTTCATGTTGATTTAAACTTTTAAACGTAACAGTCCTGGTTTGTAAGGAGAAAACTGTCTGAGGCACAAGTCACTGTCTGTGCAAAGGGCTGAAGGACAGAGATGGGGACCTGGCCAGGAGACCCAACTTCTTTGGAAAGCAGCTGGGCTTGTCTCGCTCCAGGAGATCACCCTGGATGGAGGGACAAATGCAAGGACAGGTTTCCAAGTGCTCAGGCATGACAGCTACCTCAAGCCTTCAGTAATTCTCAATACTTTCAGTTCTTCCCTTTTTCAGAAAAACTTGGCGTACAAAATGTTGAGTTTTTCTCAGGAAAACCAGGCAGCAATCACCTGAAGCCTAGCAGAAAAACTAGAGCAGGAATTAGCTGACATCTCCAGAGTGACAAGTCCTTCTCATGTCTCATCTCTTGTCCCCTCCCAGCAAAGATTCATTCATATAAACATTCCACAGTGAGGGCATAAGAATCAGATTTAAAGAAAAAGTGAATTCTGAAATCCACAAACCACTCCAGAACCATCCCTTTATCTATTAAAATGGCTCCCATCTTTTAAAATTGAAATTATTCAGTGCCCCTAACTTCACTCTCAAAAAATTTTAATAGAAAACAGTTAAGAGAAAAATGATAGGAAAAGATATTATTTTAGAAACCTAAGAAGTGATGGCTTTCTCAGTCTATTTATTAAATTGTTCTGTGAATGCTCAGAGAATTCACAAAAAGGTACTCAGTCCTACTTTGCAGTACTGGCCCCTACATAAGTTTTACAGCAGCTGCAATCCTACAATGAGTCCAGCTCTAGGCCAAATGAACAAATAAATAAAATAAAGATGCACCCCTAGGCTGTGTCTGACTTTTCCCATATAACTATCTCCAGGATGCCACCTCTAAAGAACCTCAACGTTTCTTTTATATTCACCTGCAGAAAGCCCCTTCCTCTGCCTTGCATTAAAGATTCAGCCTGCTCACAGGGACACACACGAGGGGTCACACGCACACACAGACACTATGTTATCAGTTACTGATTTACATCTTGGGAGCACAATGGGCTGAGGCTGACACTTCAAAGGACCTGGGCACCTCACCCCTTCAGCCTCCCCAGAAAATCACAGCCGTGTCCCTAACAATAACAACACACACTTGCTCAGGACCCAAACCCAGCTATTACACTTGGAAAACAGGCTGGGGAAACCAATTAAAAGCCCAGTTCAGCATCCAGGTAGAGCAGCAGCAGCAGCAAGCCCAGGTTCTATAGGTAGGTTTGCAAGTCAGCCGTTTCCCATGGGAAAAAATTATAAATTTTAAGCACTGCCAACTGCCCCTTGTTTGCAGCTGACGGGTCTCAGCTGAGGGACTGGGAGCTGGTACAGTGACTCTCTGCAGTCCTTGCACAGAGATGCTCCAGGAGGGATCTACAGTGGCTCCCGTGCTGGGGAGCTCTGCCGCTGTTGAACCACCCACACACCTTGTCTGAGCCTGTCCCAGCCCCTCCCGCTGCAGCACAGATTCAGATGAGCCAAGGCTGATAAAACCAAGCGCTGAGAAGGTCCCTGTCTGAGGATGGGCAGACAGATGGATGCTGAAAACAAAGCTTTTGTGATCCAGATTTCTCACACCAAGAGGAGCAGGCAACGATCGGAGTGGCTAAACACGAGCTAAAGGGGGACAGTAATCCAGCTTGTATTGCAAGAAAGCCATGCCAACTTTCAAATCTGTTTTCCCTCTCTGGCAGCTTATTAATTAAATGCCCTAAATACCAACAAAATCCCTTTCTCCAATATTAATTTGAGACCACCTGGAAGAGAAGAGCCACTGCTCCCACAAGCAAAATCCTCTGCCCCTCTCCCTTTCCCTCTCGCTCGGGATGTGACCCCAGGGCTGGCAGCCCTGCAGCTCTTCCAGCATCCCGAGCCCCCGGAGCCCAGCCCCGGCAGCTGCTGCCACGGCCCCGCTCCCTCCCCCTGCATCCCGCAAATCTCTGCCAGAGATCCCTAAGGCTGTGGTTTGAGGCTAAGCACCTTGGAGATCACTTTCACTCCCAATCTGTCAGCCCATCATTCGGGATCAGCTGTGACCCTCTTGTTAATTGTTCCCAGCTCCGAGCAAGCCGGGATGGGAAACAGGCCACGGCTGATACATGACTCCGGGCTCTGGAATGCTCTTTTACCATCAGCCCTGCAGAGACCGAGTTTGTCGAGTTCGTCTCAGCTATTTGCCTAAGCCCAGTTTCAGGGGAGAGACAGAGGTTTGACTGTTGTGTTTTACCCGCAGATGGGTAAAGAGCTGTCAAAAGTTGTGCTTGTTGTTTTAAATATTGGTGTACGGGAGTATATTGGGCACATTTACATTAATTTCTGATTAAAAAGGGGGAAAAGGGATTTAGTGTTTCTAAAAAGACAAGATGTCTGGATCCACAAGGTAAACTTTCCATGAAAGAACATTCAACATCTGAATTTAAACCTCTGCATATTAATTTACTGGACATCTGTTGACCATGAAACTTCAGATAACCAACATTAACATACACAGGCTGTTTATTCAAAAAATAGATTATTCACATAGAATCAGTAAAGCCCTTGAAGAACTATTTTTCTGTTTAGCTTTTTATCCCAGCAACATTTAAAAGGGATAAAAAAAAAGGAACTTTCATAAGCAAAAAAACATGTTTTAATGTATGAAAAATGAGACTTTTGGATTAGAAGTGGAATTCCACACAGCATTCAAGATTGCATTATCAGTTTTGTGGCACCCTATTAATCTGTTACAATAAAATATGGGGGTTTTTTAAAGGGAAATTGTCTTTCAAGAAAGGAAAAGCAAAAGGTCCAACCTTGATAGTAAAGCTTGTGCTTACTGAAAGTAACAGGAAGATCTGTGTCATCTGGCCATCTAATTGAAGAAAGATGCTGAACACAGTGCAGAACTGAGTACAATAAATATGATTTCTTTTCTGAGTGTGGAAATGTTTTACAGAATTTTTTTTTCCTCCTTTTTGTAGGTGTGTGTATGCCTGTGCAGACACATTTTTCCATTTTTTATAAATATTATTTAGTACTTATATAAAGCTGTCAAAAAGCACTAACAAACCAGCAGGATTCAATTAGCCTGAGCTTTTCAGAAAACTGCCTGGGATCACTGAACGCCCCAGCTCCATCCCAGCGAATTTTCCCAGCGCATAATTTTTACCCTGTGCTCGAGACAGAACACGGCTTTATAAAAGAAAAACCTTAAATATTAATGCGTGTTTTGCTAAGGAAGTGGAAGTCGAATCAACTTCCTGATACCCCGAGTATCTGATTTCTAAAACGGTCCGGGGCCGATGGTGGCAGCCCCTCCAGATGTGGGGCGAAGCGGAGCAGCGGAAGGCCAGGTTTGCACCCACTGCTGGGTCGGACGCAGAGCTCAGTGGACTGCATCCTCTGATAGTATATTTTTGTTAGCTGCCTGCCCGGAAACCCTCCGCTGCTCGATTTGTTTTGTGATCCTGCAAGGGCCTTCCCGGTGCCGATGACAGCCCTGAATTCAAGGGCTTGTTTGCTTTGGTGGGGTTGGGGACCAGCAAATGCCTCGGTGTTTCATTTATCCTCTGCAGGAGCGGGATGGGGGCCTCGTCCTGGAGGATGGAGTCTATTTTGAGAGGTTCATGCTGCTGTTGTTCACCACATACCGAAAAACAATGACTTTTTGTTACCAATCCCGCCTTCTTTTATTGCTTTGTTTATTGACATTTGCGGTGTGGGACTTTTTAGGAGCATTTCCTCATATGAGGAGCAAATGTCACAAATACCAAAAATTTGAGTGAAGGAGAGAGAGAAGTCCCAAGAGGATTAGTGATTTCATTACCTCCATTTTGGCAGTGAAATTGGAAAGCAAAACTTCTTCATTTTACTTCATTTTGTCTCCTGCCCTCCTTCTACAAATAAGTATTGGGGGAGAAACAGAAAAAAAAAAAAGAAAAGAGCAAAAATGTTTGCTTGATCCATCCCAAAAAAAACAAAAACATTTTTAGGACTTGGAGAGCAGAAGAGGTGATGTCCATAAAAAGAAAACAACGAAATAAGAACTGTCCATTTGCCCCTTCTCCCAGTTTGGAGCCGAAATGCCGGCCCTGCTACAGGGAACAGCTTGTCTGCTCCAGAGATAATTACCAGTGCAGCAACATCCTGGCAAAGCGGCCACTGTGTCGGGCTGAGGACGGGTGCATACTCTCCTCCTTAACTTTTCACTGAACTGTGCCTTAAATTTCATGTTTTAACTCCTTTTGTGTTTACATTCAGCACTACCACATTTCATGCACGTTGCTCACAGACGGCTGAGTCCCACTTCTGTAAATATTTTCTCCTACCTCAGTTATACAGAAGTTACTGACCTTTCATTTATATAAATAAATAAATTTATTTATATTTTTTGCTGGTATTGAGGTGTTAAAATGTGTCATTGTCTACCTAAGCATTTCTGATGGCCTTATTGTTATTCCTATGCAGTGACACTTAATTTTACATTTAAAGGGAGCTCATTACGAGGGATCAAATTATTCTCCCCATTTTAGGCTGCTCCTGAAGCCCCAGGAAGCTGAGCCAGCTGCCTCAGCAGATGCTCAGCCACCTATCAGAGTGATCAGCACCACACTTTGGGGTGCACACGATCTATCCAGGTATTATCCTCTCTACCAGACGAATGCTGAGTGGCAGCAAAAGCTGCTGCGAGAAGAATATGGGGCAAAAATATATGGGGCAAATATGTATGGGGCAAAAATTTTCACAGCTCACACCCAGTTTTGTCCAGCCCTACAGAATATTCAGCAGAAACCCACTCCCCACTCCTCCATATCATTTAACTTTGCAAGATCTGGTCCTCTGTGTGAGCAGCTCTCTGCCCACTTCACTTCCAGAGGCACAGTTCTTTGGTTTGGCAGGAAAGACAGTAATCAGCATAAAAATGTGCTCCATATTCATAGCCCTCACTCCGTAAATGCTTAGGAGAGAATTCCTCCTCTGGTTTCCAGAACCCCAGAAGAGAAATAGCGGCTGCTCGCTCAATAACACAGGTTGGATTTTGTCAGGTTGCAATCTCCAAGAACGACACGGTTCCAGCCGGTTAAAAGTCAATACATGAAATGACACAGCAGTACATGGCATGACAACAGAATCCAATTTAACACAATGTAACATATCAGGAATGTAATTTTTTCCCTTTTCAGATTGGCTGTCTGCTGGCATTTCGAGTATCAAATAGCCAACAAAAATGTTTTCCGACCTGGGAGCTGTTCCATTAGCATTGTCTGCGGCGCTCCGATAGCTGCTGGCCATGGCATTCCCACTCTGGACTTCATGGGCAAGCACTCCCTGCTCACTTCACTTTCAATTTCCAAAGCCTTTTCCAAACTTTTGTTCCTTTCATTGCAGCACATAAAGTAAAGCTGTTTAGCATTTTATTTATATGGTTTAAAGGGACTGGATTCGAACAAGCTGTTCCTATTCTCAGCTAAGAAGCCGATTTAAACCGTGCTGAGTGCTGTCCAGAACACATGAACCTACGGAAGTCACTGATTAACAAGATAACACATGAACAGGCCACATTTTTGAGATTTTTATTCAAGTGCCTTCCTAAAACTATTTAGCGTCCTGCACGTGGAAAAATACGTATTAACACGGAACTACAGATGAAGGAAAACAGGATATTTTTGCTTATCGCTAAAACACTGCAGTAAAATTAGTGAAGCACTATAGATAAACCACTGGACCACCAAAGCAAAAAGGTTTTCGCTCAGTTATTAAAACCATAGATCAAACAAGGACAAGAAGAATTGAATTTTCAGAGTGTCTCCAAACACATATCCATAGTGAACAGGGAAATCTGTACACAGAGACACGGCCTGATCTTTGCAGCCTGCTCCTCAGCTCAGCCCTCACCACCTAACTCAAACAGGGCATTTACTACAGGAAAAGTTGAGAAAAGGGCACTGTGTGTATGCTGGAAGAATTTGGAGTATTTCCTGGACTACTGCGTACAACATGGGAAAGGTGCATTGATTGGAACAACACTTCAAACGAGACTGGGAGAAAGCAAGGCAGACAGGACTAAACACGTGGCTTTTCAGTGTCATTTTGTGCTCCACCTCATCTGTAGGACCTCACTGGACTCACCTCTGTCAGGGGTGAAGAATAGAAAAATCTGAGCAATATTCTTAGCCCTGCATAACAACTTAGTGACAAGCTTGCATTCCTTTGACCAAAATCATTATAGCTCTACTGCTCAAAAATGCACTTTATTAAAAACTCATTAGGCCTCATTCATTTATATTTACCTAATTCTTCTACAAAAGCATTAATCTTTGTACAATTCCTCCAAGCGTTTACCAGACGAATATTTAAAACAAGAGATGTCCTGTGACCATAAATGTCACGTTTATTTGTGTTATATAACTAATTAATATCTCAGACTTCCTGCATGTATCTGGATAACAGTACTGTAAATATAAATGAAAAATAAGTAATAATTTATGAAATCCAATTTGCATTTTCAAATAAAAAATGTGTAAAATCCAACTAATTAGCGAGAGTGAAGGCCAAGGTGTTTCTATAGCAACTATAAAAATGCTTTAAAAATGTTTTATACCAGGCTCATTAATGTCTGCATTCCTCCCTTGTTTTGTGGGTATTCCCTCTGACACAGATTCTGCTTCGCTCTTCAGTTCTGATCACTGAGTATCATTTACCATGTCTGGCAGAACTCTGGTACTACTTTATGCTGACACTTTTGTCACAGGCTTAGAAAAATATTTGGTGTGCCGTACAAAAAATTATAATAATAATTAGAACAGGATCCAATGGCATAGGAAAAATAACCCAACCAACTGCCAAAGAACAGAAAACAATAAGAAACAACCCTGAACTCGTCCTCTTTCTCCCTTCTTCCAATTCACCCTTCTAATTCTGACCTGCTGCCTGTTGCAGATGGACAGATAGCAAAGTTTCTGGCAGCCCCCCGGGCTGGTGCCAGAGCTACTCCTGGCTCAGAACACAGCTTCTCCCAGCTCAAAGGCCATGCTGAGGAATTCTGATTTTCCCTCCCTAACCAACCCACTCCCATGCAACTTTTCTTGCTTAGTAAATTGAAATTGAGACTCTCATTTCCATCTGCAGCACAAGGAGCTCCCGGCAGATTGATTTCTGCACCAGAGCCAACCACGATGCCTGAAAGGCATGGAGATCTACTGTGCCCCCACGGCCTTGTTCAGCTGGTACTTGCTGGCCTAAGAGAAGGAGAATGGTGACAAACGTCCTCATAAAGCAGGGTGCACTGCAGCAAGTCTTCCTTCTTTGCTTTAATTACTGAAAATCATTTGAAACCTAGAAGCCGGTCACTTCCATACTGGTTATTTGAATGCAAAATAAGCTTATCCTGAAAGGCAAAGTGAGAGGCCACCAAATAACATTTATTTCCAAGGTGGCTCTAATCAAATGCTAATTCCCAGCCCCTCTGCTAACTATTATTAATATTTTATGAAAAAGTCCACAACATTAGGTTTAAATTATCACAAACAATTGAGATATTCTTGAAGTACTGCAGTGTTAACAAAAAAAAATGTGCACCCCTGACTGCTCACAGTTGGGGCATTAATTCCTAATGCCACATGTGTGATCCCTATGATAGTTTCATAGCATTAGACCCCATTGAAATTTTAAGTGACCTTACAGTGCTTGTCAGTCATGGATACTGGGAAAGTTCTAGTTCACTCCTGTTACTGCTGCTAGTTGTAAACCACTTGTATTTTATACAACAAGGGCATTAAAAGTAGTGTCTTTAGTTAACTTCCAAGCCAGCCCATCCTGAGGGTGCTCACCAGAGTATCACTGACTAAAAAGGGCCTTTTCCTCAACTCTGTCTCCTCTGGGTACAGCACGAGGCAGATATTGCAATGCTGAAAAGTTCTGATCTGCGTATTATACTTGCGACAAGGTTTGTCTCCTCAAAAACCTGTTAACAGAAATCTCCTCAAAGATTTGGTAGCTCTGGCTGGGGTTGTCACGCTGCCCAATTAAAGGCGGCAGAACCGGCAGCAGAAGACGATCCGGCACCCGGCTCCCAGCCCTGCCCACAGGACGAGCTCTGAGTGACCAGCTGCTTTCCCAAATTTGACACCAGGCATACGGAGGGGAGTCGGGCCCGGGGGTAACGAGCTGGGGCGAGCTCCAGTGAGCAATCAATTAGGAGCAGCAGCTCGGCCTCCGCGCCGCGGCCGTTCCCACCGCCGCTCCCGAGGACCCCGCACGCAATAAAACTCGTGGGGAACCAACTCAAGGGAAACTCTTTAAGATACTTGATGAGGATTAGCTGTAAAACACTAATTAAGGATGGGCTGCGGAATTAGTGGGAAGCTACAAGGCTCTGTGTCTTATTTCCCCATCTAAAAGCATTGGTGCTCTCCAGTTAATGAAAAGAGAAGTTGACCAAATGGATTTGAGTTTCTTCCTTTTGCTTCTTTTATTTATTTTTTTTTTTTTTTACTTAGCTTATTTTGTAAGCACAGGTCATTAAAGAAGAAACACAGCAAGAAAAAAATCTCCTAGCGAAGGTTCATTACATTTTTCAAGAGCAAATAAAGTGTCACTTTAAAAGGAAATCCAGTTACTCTGAAACATTTGTTGCTTTACTTCAGCGCATGTGAAATGAATACAAGGCCCAACACTGCCCTCAGCTTCTGTAATTTCCTAGCAGCTCAATGCTCAGAGACAGCACGATGTAAAAATATGTATATTGTTTAATTTATTGCAGTACGTTTCCATTTTTCTCATGAAAACAAACAAACAAAACAAAAAAATATTCCAGCAGCTGGTTCTAATACCGCCCACTTTGCTCAAATTTATAGTGAAAACTAGCAGCATCATTAAAAACAAACATGTTGCTCCTCTCCAAGTATCCTATAGAGCAGCTCCCAGAGAGATGCATAACTTCTGTAAGAGGTCCAGGACACACCGGGCAGCTTGGAGCTTAAAGCTCAACCTCCAGCTATGTTTTCCAGGACAGAAATAACTAGAATTTTATTCGTCTAAATAGTTTTCTGGAAAAGAATGTTTTGGAAAGAAAAGAACAATCTTAACAGAAAATTTTCCATTTGCTGAAATGTTCCAATTTTCTGGTGAAAATTAACAATGAGTTCTGTAATTGGGTTTGGGAAGCCTGTGTGTGCTGAGGGCTGCCCTCCACCACAGCTCCCTGCTCTGCTCTTCCCTTCCCACCCTGAGGAGGGGAGGAATGGAGGATGAGAGGACAGATGGAAGAGGGAGAGAAGGGAAGCAGATAAAAACAAACATATTTTTTGTTTTCACTTCCCTCCTCCAAACTGATAAATGATGTAAACGTTTTCCAGCACTCCTTCAGCTGAGTAATTAATCAGATGTCTTGGAATGAGGCAGATCCTCAGGCTGCTTTGCGGAGGAAATAAACACAATCTTTTCCTTATTCTTTCCTCTCCCTCCCACTGAACCAATCTCCCTGGGCAAAAGGAAGGAGGTGGTTGTATGAAGTATTTTGGGATGGGGACAATACTTTTCTACAGCAGCAAAAACACCCGTCTGCAAGAACCCCATTCTGCAAGAACCCCATCCCTGGCAGGGAGATGGCCACAGGTGGGGACAACCTGGGCTCTCTGCAGCCTTGTGGTCCCAGCAAACAGCAGATGAGATCCAGCACTGCCTGCTGCTGGCAAACCCAGCAGCATAAAAGCCACGTCAGGACTCATTACATCTTCTCCTCTTGTTTCTCAACTTGATGTCTGCCTGCTGGTGGTCTGAAAGTGATGGCAAGAGAACGAGCAGAGGAGCTTCCAAAATTATCTGTGTGCTTTTGAAGGCATGCTGATTAGCAAAGAGAATGGGGAAAGGCAAAAGCAAAGACAAAGGTTCACAGTTTAGTTTGGTTGGTACTTGGCTATAAATAAAAATATTTGGCAACAATTCATGGGATGGTCCTTGCGACTAATATTTTTCCCTCATAAGACTAGTGGAGCTGCAACTAAAAAGGTTGAGGTAAAATACTTAGAAGGACAAAAATCTGCTCTCAAGCTTCTTTTTGGTTATAAACAAAAAAACCAAATCCATGAACCTCACCAATAGAAGGCGTAACTTGCTGACTGCATTTGCAATAAAATGCTGGATCACCCCAAGATCAGCTCGTGAGACCTGCCAGCAATTTTAATAAAATCAAAATGCCCACTGAGATCGCAGCTAAGCACTTTTTACAGTCCAGTAGCTCTCACCTGCAAATGCTGCTTCAGCCTTAACTTTAGACAAGGCAATACTGATCTCCTTGGAATAAGTGAGCTCACAGAATCAGTGCCTGAAGATGAAGGACAGTGCAAATATAAGGAGTTGCAAAACTCAAGCCTGATATATAAAGCAAGTAGAATACTCCTAACAAAGAAAAAAGTTTTTAAACTCCTTCCTTAATGATGTCCTAGCAGGCTAAAATTAAGACAAATGCCAGAAACTCCTAGAAATAATAACGTATCATAAGAGCTTCAAGTTCTATCTTTTCCTATGTTTTACAGATATGAATTACTTTGAAATTCAGGTACAAGAAAGTACCAAAGCTCAAATCAGCTCAGAGGATAATGTCAAAACATGGCTCATATCTAACTTCAGGTGCTTTGCTCCTGTTTCTGAGATTCTCTTGTTTAATTACTTACTCCACATATGCATTTATTCACTCATTTGCATCCCTCCATTTATATTTAGAACATTTAGCGGACTCAACTGCATAATTTTTTTTCCAAATATCTGTGGGAAATAGGGGATTCAGTCCTGCTCTGCAGCATCCTGCACTGCCTGGAGTTAGCCATAGCACCAGCACAAAAGAAACCACATTGTATTATCCTGCTTCCAATTTCTCCAACTGCTTTGCTCCCAAGTTATGACTTTAGTTTCCCCCTTGATATGCCATCCTTTATTTATTAGGGCATATTTATCCGTGGGGTTTTTTCCTTTTTATTGTTGGCCTGCTTTTACTTCTTCTTTAACCTTATTAACCCTTGCTAGTATTTGACAGCTTAACACCCTCCATTACTCTGTAACATTTGCTATAAGAACTGACATGGAACTAATAGCAGCCTTTTTATATCCAATCTACGAGGTCACATGAAACTGCCCTTGTCTGAACCCTGCAAGATTTCCTATAGGTGGTTCTCCTTTTCTCTGGATTTTCTACTTAATATGTCTCTACAGGTCTGTCTGAATGTAAAAAATGGAATCAGATTCCTGCTAACTTTAGTTACTGCCAATGTACACCTTAGAATAGGAGTAAGTTTTCCCTTTAATGAAAGCTCACAGTAATGTGATTTGAAACAACTTTGTGATATTCTTTTCAAGCATTATGTATCACTTTTTAATGGCATACCCACAGACCTTCCATTTCAAGGGATCTTTGATTTTCCCAGCAAAGGGCCAGAATGCCATGGTCACAATCCATCCCCTGAACCTCAGCTCTGAGTGTAAGTAGGACATTAAAGCCATAGCGTGATAAGGTTGAGGTGTCTGGCTCAGTTGTTCAGCATGGCTTGATTAAATGTAATTAATTTAGGTCTCTGACTTCAGGGGACACCCATCACGCTGCACTGTACAGAACCAAGCTGTTGTTTATCCTCCTGCCCGGGTCTGCTGGAGCCTTCCCCCAGCCTGTGGAGTTTAACTCTGCACTAAAATCCATTCTGAGATTCTTCAGATGCAAAAGGCTGTAGTAAAAACAGCCCTGCAAAACACCTGAAGTGCTGCAGAGCTCAACAGCAGCTGAGGGAGGGAAAACAAATCACCAGGGCAGGACTGCTCAGAAGAGATGCAATGAGAACAACAGCTACTTCTGCAAATGGGACATACACAGCAGGAAAAAAGACGTATTTTCCATGCATTTATCCTTTGCAAGCATTGGAAATTAACTTTTGCTAAATTGAAAAGTAAAGCACAATGAGATCTATACAGCTGAGCAAAGGAATATATGGAGAATAAATTGAAATTTAAGAGAATAGGTTTTAACAGACTTTCTTGCAGATGTAATACCTGCTTAGATTAGTCTATGATTATCTATTTTAAAATTAAAAAAGTCTTCTTTCTGTGCCAATCCATCATCCTTATTATTGCTATTCTATATGCAGCAAAGACCCTGGGAGCCAAATTCTTCACTTTAAACTTCTTTGGGGAACGTTTTTTAGTTCAGAAGTCCACTGTTTCCCCCAACCAATTCCAGTTTAATAGCATCTCGAGTGATAAAGTGGGAAGAGACAGACATCTGGTAGAGCTAACTAGTCATTTGCTGGTTCTGTGAAAGTTTGTGCTTCCCTGTCAGTGTCACATATGAGAAATACAGATGGTCCCAAGTTGAAAAAAAAAAAAAGTGTTGAAACATATACAAATGTTATGAGGACTTCAAGTGTAAAATGTTAACCAGCTGTGAATGTGACATCTCTAGTTTTACTAACTCTGCTGAGATACATCATTACTGCACATGAAATCCATATATTTTCTGTACTGATGGCAATTCTCTGTTTTCCATTTACTTCTAGTTTGGGGCCAGAACCATCCAGATGAGAATATTAAAAAGATAGGAATCCAAAAAGAGGAAGAATAGTGGACTCTGCTCTTAAGAGCTGTTTGTAACTGCCCCAATAATTTCCTGTGTTATAAGCTGACTATTTACTGGGGGGAGGGCAGAAGTCACAAACAACTAGAGTTAAAAATAATATATAAATGTTAAAACAAAATCAAAAGGTTACTAATTCACACAAAGACCTAGAGATTTAAAGCCATCCATTCTATATACAGTTCAGCAATGCCTGGAATGCAATAAGACATTTAAACCACAACACAGCAGTGATCTTGCCCTGTTGCTGGCAGTATCAGTTGTTTCCCACACAAGGGCCTAAATCTGACCCTTTTATGAAACTTTTACATTTGCAAAAATAGAACAGTTGGGAAATCTTGGGCACTTCTAGTTAAATTGCAAACAAAATAACCTTCTCTGTGCTGCTGCTTAAGGTCTAGATAATCATCCCATATCAAGACAATTTCTTTCTCCTCCCATGTGAGCTGACAGAGCTTTACAAATGTTATGTCCAGTGCAACCTGAAAGGAAAAGGGAATGTACTTTTAAGGACTCATTAAAGCATAGGAGAGGGAGGAGAGACAGGGAAGGAGGGGGATTCCCCTCCCTTTTCCCTGGGTTTAGGCTGTGAATGGCCATGTCCACCTCTGGCAGCTCACCCGGGTGTGCAGCACCGTGACTGACACGAGCCAAAGGAATCACCTGTGGATGCACGACCACACAGGGCAGAGGGTGGGTGTGGGTGCTGCCTCTCCTCCCTCTCCTCATCCCATCAAGGGCCTCCTGGGAGGTGGGAAATGGAAAGGATCTGGCTGTGGGAAGGCAGGAGAGCCCTCTCAGCCCTGCCACCCCCTGCCCCACTCCGCTCTGCTGGAAGGAGATGCTCCCTCCCCAGGAGTGGCTCTCAGGGAGAGGGGAGACAGTTGGGGATGGTTTCTTGGATGTTTGGTTTTGCTGGGGAGTGGAGCAACACCGGAAGAAAGTCAGATTCCCTGCAACCCTTCCTAAAATGTAACTGGGAGCAGGGATCAGCCTCTCTCATCCCCGACTTCCAGGATGCTTTTCTGTTCTATTTTTGATTTTCTTTTTTTTTCCCTCTCCAGAGAAAGTAGGCAAAACCAAAAATAAGCCCCAGTTTTAATAAAAACTGACAAAATATTATACGTCTTAGTAGAGTTTTACAGCCAGCTTAGATGAGGATGGGTGACTGCAGAGCACAGAGCCCTCAGCCAAGACCAGGACATCACCACTTTGGAAACAGTGATGAGCATGAGGGTCAGAGAGTTCCTAGAGTGAACAAAACTGGGGGCTTCAGTTGAAATGTAAACCTCCTTTCTTCAGAGTACAGGCCTGCTGGTTTAGGATCCTCTTACTAACAGATTGTTTGCCTGTTATTATGGACTTTATTATGACATTAGCTTGTTTTAAAATGTTATTTGTATAAAGAGCTTTCCCAATATCATTGTTCAGCTAGCATATTTCTTTCAAGACCTACAGCAGAATTACCCTGAGATGCCACCACAAACTTTTTCAAGTTGTTTTCCTACTGGTTTGTGCATCCCAGTTAAGAAGTTTTTACCTGAACAAAGGAATGGTAGCACATGAAGTCAATTTGTCTTCTCTGATCAGAGACAGAACCCTTCTATCACTGAGGGCAATATCAAAATGACATGACTTAACAGCAGAAAAACACATTAAGGCATCCCTTTGAGGAATAAACCCTTTTAATACAGTCTGGGGGTAAAGCAGGGGATGCTCCCACCTCCAGCAGCCACTTTGAAAGCCCCATCAGCGCTTCCAGCTGCTCTATCTCTCTCCAAACTTCACCCACAGGCTGAGCTCCTGCAAAGTGGTCCTGAGCAAGCATTAGCGAAGCTTAGCTGAACTGAACAGCCCAACAGGACTTGGTGGCTGCTGCTGAGCCCTGGTGGACACCCAGCCCACAAAAATCCCTGCTCTGCACTCCCTGACACCGAGCTCAAGCCGCTCGCACCCGCCAGGCAGACAAATTGACTTCCTGGCAGTTCATTGCACGCAGCACTTTAGCAAGGTTATAAATTGAAGGTCCACATGGATGCGAAATTATCTCTCCCCAGAGGCCGTGCCTCGCTCCGGGTGGGAATCTGTGCCTGGTGCCCCCACATCCCATGGCACTGCCTCTTCCCAGCGCTGGGGACCCCAGGCACCGTCCGGGACACGCTGTGAGGTTCCCAACCGAGGAGGCCGAAACACTGAAATCCTCTGGCTGTCACGCCATGCTCAGGGCTCAGGAAGTTGGCCACCTGGGTAAATGTTAGAGGATCTTGTACATATTATATCCCCATTATTTTCTGACAGACTTTTCCTTCCATTATGCGATACAGGAAAAGAGGTTCAGTATTATAACACCACCGACACGGGTTTGGAGCTCCTGCTAACTGTGAGCCCAGATCCTGGATACAGACACACACTGCTGTCAACAAACACAAGGTAGCACCGAGACCACATTAGGTTTTTCCTTTACATTTCATTTAAAAAAAAAAAAGCAAACACAATAATGTTGTTCCTTTAATTTTAATTAAAAAAAAAAAAAAAAAAAGGGAAAAAAAAAAAAAGCTTCACATAGTTTCCTCCTCTTGACCTAACACAAATTCCATCAAACTTCAAAAACAATACTTTGGGATGCTGGAGGATGCAGGCCGGAAACTGAGGAAAGACTTTACACAAAGTTAGGAAATCTTTTTTGGAGAGAATACTTCAAGCTACCGAACAATTTTATCTAGATGACTAGATCTTATGGTAAATGAGTATATAATTAAATTTAAGAGCTATGCTATTGTGTTGGAGGTATATCAGCTCATCAACAAAGAAAAGGACTGTTTAGCTATGCTAAAAGCGATATGTAAATACCACCCTCTGATAAATAATTGATTATTACCTTAATGTTTGACAAAGCCATAAAATGCCCTGCAGATTATGTCCAAAACATTTGAAGGTGATGTGAAATCATTTTTATTGTAATGACAGTGAGCTGTCCATGGTTGACTGGTTTAAATTTTATCTTTCCTTGTTAGGAAAGGTTTCTGTTTTCTTTGAGAATTTAATTATCAGAGGGTGTTTAATATGATAGGAAGATTTACGGCCTTCAGGAGCTATCCAAAAATAGTGCTATAAAAATGGACTTAGATCCCATCACAAGCAATAAAGCTGCTATGCAGACTTGATGCTTGCAGTGAAAACTTTGCGTATGAATATATTTCACCATCACACATAAAAGTTCACTTTGGAGGATTTTGAATTTTGACCCTGAAATGTGACCCAAGCAACAGGGTGAGGGGAAAATAAAATCCTTCACAAAAAACCCAAAGCTCTGCTAGTACAGATGCATTCATGTTTATTTTGGAAAATGCTCTTCACTATCCATAAATATTTGTTTTAACTCGTTGCCATTAAGATGCAGCAGGGACTAAGTTTTCCAGGAGAAGATAAAAAGAACAACAAAGATACACTCTTATTGTGTAATAATCAGTCCACATTTCAATGAATAAGTAATATTTCTCACAAGCCAAAGTTAGATAGTGGATTTATTTAACCTCTGAGGGTCAGGTAATAAATACTAAGTGAATTATTCAGACCAATGGGTAATCAATACAATTCAGTGATATATTTTTTGTGTTTCATAAAAGGTTGTACACTAAAGGCAGTGAGCAATTATGGAAATTGGGCCCGAGCGGCACTCAATTCTTCTCTTACTTGAAACCCCAGCACCACTACCTTGACAGCAAATCGATTAGTGTGCTAGTGAAGCAGCTCAGCAACCTCTGACCCCTTCCAGCTCTGTCCAACAGCCTGGAGAGTATTTTATATTTATTTTATTGAATTAACCCACTCTTGCCTGCTCAGTTTTACACATGCAGTAACGTGGTGGGAGAAGACCGACAGGCTTCTTTCATTTAAATACCTCCTGCAGGCCCAAGGAAGGCAAACCTAACAGACCCCTCTGTTCTAGCTTCAAAACACCAATTTTTGCCACAGCACAGGGTTTTCAAGCCCATCCCAAAACTAACATAATTAACAGGATGCAAAGAATGTCCTAAGTGTACCCAGGACACTGAATCACTCCTATTTATACCTGCCCTGGCACAGGGCTGCCAACTTTATACAATGCTCAAGTCACTGTTTTGCACCAAAAATAAGAGCTCCTCAATAAAAGTGAATTAATATTGCTAAAGGTATAATATCCTGTTTTACATAGTGCAAGGGAGAACACTAGAGATTAACAGCATTTTCCACCAGGAAATTAAAAC
This sequence comes from Tichodroma muraria, assembly GCA_013390105.1. Lineage (NCBI taxonomy): Eukaryota > Metazoa > Chordata > Aves > Passeriformes > Sittidae > Tichodroma > Tichodroma muraria. The sequence goes on along the minus strand of WAAG01063788.1, from coordinate 88,628 downwards.
TAACATAAAGCCACATAAAGCCCTTTTTTCTGGACATTTAACTCTATAGGCACCACTCCTATGTCCTGTGTCTGACAAAGCCCTCCCTGATCCCAGCAGGAGTTTGAAAAGTTTCAAAGTAATGAAGGAGAAGATAATTTTAGGTCTCAGGCCTGTGGGCTCTTCCTTGGCACCACTCAAAGGGTTCAGCACAGATACTTTTGGTGGTGCTGTGGATCAGGAGCCCTCAGCCAGCCGTGGCCACCAAGGTGTCAGCTCTCTGTCACCACCTGCCCAGATCCCAAGGGGAAATGGAAGCCATGGAAAAGCATCTTCCTTGCCCAACAAGCATTTGCTTAATATCTCAACTCACGTTCCCTTTCTACACATCATCAACAGGTTTTGAAAATGATACACCATCTCCTTTTCCAAAAAACAGGCAGGACACAGAAAAAGTGATGCAGCAGCTGCCACCTTGCCCAGCCTCAAGCACAGGGATAAAAACATGATTTTCTGTGCCTTTAACAGGAGAGCTGAGTACTGCAGTCCCATGGGGGGCCCCACATAAGGTGTCCTACCCAAAGTACAAATGTCTTTACTTTTTCAACACCATCCAGAGGAGTAAGCAGCAGTTGCACCTATTTGAATACACTCTATATCACGTATAACCAATTCCTCTGGTTCTAGGAAATCAATTCCAAATTTCCACTGGCAGAGTTGAGAGAAGATTCAGGCCCCAAAATCCCTAAATCCGATTCCATTACTCTTCCAATACTGAAAAGGACTAAACAGCAGGTAAATACTCAAAGACTTGCGTGCATTGCATCCCATCTGGTTACAAGTGTGCGCTAAAAAATGTAATAGGAAGTCACATGCAAATAATATAAGGAGAGATTTCTCAGGAAGAAATCAATCCCTCCAGAAAAAGTGAAGACATGATGATGTTTCCATTGAGGCTAATGGGAACCAGATTAGATTTCCATTGTAGCTGATCTGTTCCACACCAAACAATGATAATCAAAGCAAAAATGGCATTTAGTAGGAGTCCAGAAGCTCGTGTGCTCTGTCTACAGGTCATATTCTGTCACTTCAAGGCTGAATAAAGCCTGCATGCATAGCAGGATACATCACTTTTAATAAGACTATTTACAGAAAAAGGGACCACTCAAAGTTCACCACATCTGACCGTAAGCAGATACATGGCACACAGGCTTGAGCAGGGTATTTTATAAAACCCTTTTATGCTTTTGTGCAACACTGAATCGAGTTCTGAATTATTCTTTTCGTCTCTTTTGCTCTCAGAATTCATACAAAAGTGATTACTTCAGTCATTTTTCAATATTACTTTCATTCCTGGAAAATGCATTTTCAAAAGTTATTTATTTTTCACAGCATGTCATGTTGTTATATTATACTAGTTAAAATAAAACCACTGTAGGCTTAGGCATGCATTTATGTTTCTCTTCCAATGGTATGATGTAGGATTTGCAGTTTTTATGCTGAATGTATTCTACATATTACATTATCAATCCTTTATCTTAGGTTTGGTGTAGATTTAAAAAACAAGCTGTTAAATCAAGTTACTAAAGTAATTGAGCTATAAAACTGCCTTCTTATTTATAATCACAATTTCCCTCCAAAAAGGAGTTTTTAAAGATCAGCTGAGGTTTCTGTTATGCAATTTTTAAAACAACTTTATGCCACTGATTCCATTTAAAACCTAATTAAAATAGTGGAGAAAAAGTATGTTTCCTCCATGGAGGCAGTAAACTGGCTTTATCAGCACACTGTAGGCTGGAACTGCCCCTCAGCCCTGGGACCTGGGTGAACATCTTCTTAGCCCAAGGGCCAAACCGGGGCACAGCCTGGGTCTCTGCTCACCTCTTATCCCTGCCCCAAAATTCACCTTAGGAACCCTTTTCCAAAGGTTTAACTCTGTTTGTGTTTCTTAATACCTAATTCTGGGTAATGCTGGAATGCAGAAGAACATTATTTCTGAGTGGGAAAGAGGCTGAAACAGGAGTTATTGAAAGAGGAACCTTTGCTTGCCCAGCTGGTGGCCAGCAGTGACCATCCTGCCATTCCTTAGTGGCCACTTCTTTGCAACACTTCAGTTAAACATCAGGAAAGTGGCTCTGTTTATCCAGTTATTTGCCAAAAAAACCCTAAAAATCTCTGTCTCCATAGGGAGCTACCTCACACATGACAGCACGGATGCCAAAGCACAGACTTTCCAGGGGTGGGGACATGGCAGGAGCTTGGGGACTCCTTGTCCCCCTGCGGGGTCACTGCCCACTGCGTTGCTGGGACACATTGCCACAGTGAGAAAAGCTGGGATCCTGCTGCCCATAACCACAAAACCAGTGGAAATCCCACGTCCCCAGCGCTGTGATTCCTCCAGAGTGGGCAAAAAGGGAGATGCACAGCTGGAAGTGCAGGGAAATACCACAACTGGGTCATCCAGCCCAAAGGTGGATGAGAGAGGGATGAGACTCAGCATTATCGGAGCAGCAGGAGAGGCAGGGTGGGTTTGAGACAGCTGAGGGTCCCACATCCCTCTGTCCTGACACATCTCACAGGCTGCAATCCTGCTCCAATCTCGTCTCCCTCCTCCAGCCAAAATCTCTGCATAAGCTGCCCATCCCTCTGCCACCCCACACGCACAAAGGATGCCCCACAGAGCGATGAAACCCGTCTGTGCTGTAAAGGCTCATCCTCCCCAAAAGCCACCTTATCAGGCACCAGAGCATCTGGATGCCTTTAGAAAAACGGCTCTCCTTGCAGTGCAGCTGATTTAGGGGCAGGGGAAAAAAGCAAAGAGGTTAAATATTTAATAAAGAGTTCCACAAAAACTCCAAGAGCGGCTCTGAAATGCCTCCCCACTCCACACCCACGGAGGTGGCTGGGAAATGGCCGCGGGCCAGATGACAGGGGACTTTTTTTCTGAAATAGCGCTGGCAGAGGCCTATCAGGAAATCTTTCAGAATTGCTTTAATCTTTCATTTTAGTTTGGTCTCTGGCCACACAAGTGCGTCCAGCCCTCGGAGACCCTGGAGGTCACTATCTGTGAGTTTTTAAAAACAGGAAAGCCATTACAGAAAAATCAGAAGAGCAAGGGAAAAAAGTCCTCGCTGTAAATATGTACATTTTTAACACAACAGAACGGTAGTTATATTTTTTTGTTCTGCTATTGCTTTTAACTAAAAAGGAAGGGAACCTGGAATGTTATAAACACCTCACAGTTTTTAGCTCTCTGCCAAAGAATTTATCCATTAAACACAACATAAACTATAAATCTGAATTTCAGCTCCTGCTCACAGCATATGAATCTATTCTCCCCTTTGATACGCATGTGAAGTTCTCATTGACACTAACGGGAGTTACACGTGCTTATTATGGGATAACTAGACCTCTTGGTGTGAATATATACTTTAGACAGACAGCTCTGCTTAAGTTTATAAGAAAAAAAAAGGGAAAGGAGATACTAGTGGGGGGAGAAAAATCTGTTATGGGTGTTGTGCAAACAAAAGTACCATTCTGCATGGTTTTGATCAGCAGGAGGCTTGGAAAAAAGAGTCATGGATCAGTGTTCAACTGCATCCATGTACCTCATCCTTCCTGCACCATGGGACACGTGTGAAGATGTGCACCAGCACATGTGTACTCATGAGGGAGAGTCTTTGCTCAGTCAACCCAAATTTCGGTGCCAGTCCAAGCCTCAGCTTGTGCAAATCAGCTCAGCTCCAGCATTCCCCCTGAAGTGCCCAATTTACACCAGCTGAGAAGGTGACACGGGGTCTGTGGGAGTTCTGGAAATCCTGGGTCTCTCCTACAGGCTCTGTGTGAAGTAGCTGCTTCTCTGAATGCTAATGGGTGTGGGAGCACAGAGCACTGGTATCAAGGAGTTATTTCTTTTATGGGAACATTTCCTTAGATGTGTATTTCATTTTTTCGCTTTCCGGCTAGAGGTGTTCCCAGGGACAGCAAATAGAGAGGGAGAGTCATGTTAAATTCATAAACATAATCTGTGGAAAGTAAGTGAACGTATAAGGATGTGGTGGGTTGAGCCTGGGTGCCACCAAAGCTGCTCTATCCCTCCCCTCCTCAGCTGGATTGGGGGAGAAAATATAATGAAAGGCTCATGGGTCAAGATAAGGACAGGGGGAGATCACTCAGCAATTACTGTCACAGGCAAAACAGACTCAACTTGGGGAAATTAGCTGAATTTATTGCCAATCAAGAAAGAGTAGGGTAATTAGAAGTAAAAACCAAATCTTGAAACCCCTTAAAACACCTTCCTCTCTTCTTCCTCACCTCTTCCTCACACTTCCATTTTTTTCTACCTCCAGCAAAATAGAGGATTAGGGAATGGGGGCTTCAGTCTCTTCATCACATATCCTCTCTGCTGCTCCCTCCTCCTCGGGGGAGGACCCCTCAGTCCTCCCCTGCTCCAGCATGGGGTTCCTCCCACAGAAAACAGTCCTCCAGGAACTTCCCTGGGGCCAGTCCTTTCCCATGGGGTGCAGTCCTTCAGAACAGGCTGCTCCACTGTGTCCCCTGCGTGGGGTCACAGATCCTGCCAGCAAACCGGCTCCAGTGTGGGGTCCTCTCTCCATGGCTCCACAGGTCCTGCCAGGAACCTGCTCCAGCACGGGCTTCCCTCAGGGTCACAACATTCTTGAGCATCCTCCTGCCCCACCAGGGACCTGCAGAGGAATCTCTGCTCCAGCACCTGGAGCACCTCCTCCCCCTCCTTGTCCACCACCCGGGCATCTGCAGGGCTGTTTCCTCTCACACATTCCCACTCCTCTCCTCAGGCTACGATAGCACAGGGGTTTTTTCACCTTCCTTTCTTATCCCAGAGGTGCCAGCACCATCTCTGCTGGGCTCAGCCTTGACCAGTGGTGGGTCTGTCTCAGAGCCTCTGGCCTTGGCTCTGTCAGACACAGGGCAAGCTTCCAGCAGCTTCTCACAGAAGCCACCCCTGAAACCCCCCTACTACCAACCCCATCTTGCCGTGCAAACCCAGCACAAAGGATAACATCTGAGTATGTACCACATCTGCATTTTTATAGCCCAAATGGATCTGTGTGTATCTGTACAGCTCTGTCTGTATACATGGGTGTCAAAATATTGGCACTTAGAGTAAAATTTATAAATTGTCCAACCAGCCCAGATTATCTTCAGCAGTTTTTGGGGTTTTTTTTTAATCAAGAGCTTTTACTGGAAGTATTAGTAAAGGGTCAATTCCCTTCCATGCACCAAGTGACATTTTTGAATAACTGTGTTATGCACAGCGCCTTAAGAAGACTTATAGGACTGTCACAATATTTAACTACTCATTTTTGCTTGCATGATTGTGGTTGATATGACCACAGAATACTGATCTATCCAAAAGAGAAAAATTATAGAGTGGAACAGTGGGATTTATGAATGAGATATCTTTGGCTGCAAAGCAGTCCCATTTATAGCAGTCAGCCACCACAAAACTGCTGTGTAATTGGAAGAGAAATTTTTCCCATGTACTGAAGCTGTAGTTGAACTGCCAAACAATGAGAGACAGCCTTGTCTGAATTAGAGGAGTCACATACCTGATTTTTCTCCCACTCATTTAGAAACAGACCTTATTTCCCATCCCCGCTCCTCTTGTGCTGAAACTAGGGGTAGGAAAACTGCACTTTGAGAGTGCCAGAGCTGAAAGCTGATTCCATTTAAGCATCGTATCAGAATAAATGTGTGGACAAATCAGCAGGACTAGTCAGAGCTTCCAATTTTAACTTCCCAAGTATCTGCATGTGAAAACTGGTTTTTTCCCAAGGAGGCACATGGGCTTTTGTTATGATTATTTATTTGTGTTGTAACAGGCCAAGGAAGCCACAGAGAGGGCCCTGTAATGTGAGAGGACACAGAGCCACAGCGCTGCCCCAGGACACTTGGGAGGTGGACAGAGGCTCCCAGGATGGATTGATGCCCTCAGGAAAGATGGATGTTTGCCCACCCACTGGCTCCATGAGAAGGCACCAGGCAAGCCCCTGCCATGCTCACACAGCACCTTCAGGTGCTTTACAAGTCTCGTGACTGCAAAGCCAACAGGTTAAACGCCCCATGGCAGAGCCCCACAGCACTGCACGGGCAGACAGACGGACACACCGAGATCCCCCCGTGTGCAGACCCACAGGGCAGCCCCCGGGGTGCCAGGCAGGGCAGGTGCCCTTACAGGACCAGCTGCCAAAAGCAGCAGCTTGAGGCCAGGGATGAAGACACCATGAAACAAGGGAATTCCTTAGAAAAACAGCAACTTCAAGTCCTCCTGAGAGCATTGGACCGGGCACATCCCATGGGGACGGCGCAGTGTCACCCCCTTTGGAGCGAGCAGGACAAGCTGCTGTGCCGTCACTCCACGGTGTGAGCCCTTTCTTCCTCCTTCCCATCTTCTCCATCTTCCCTTGGGTGACCTCTACCCTGAAGGAGCACAGAACTGTGCCTGGCCAAGCTCTCCCCTCCCTGCCCAGGGCCGCTGCAAGTTCAACAACAGCCACAAAACAGCACAAGACAAGTTTTACACGTGTTTTTGCAAAAGGAAAGTTCTCGGACAACCCTTTCCATGAAAAGTCCCTCTGACCACATCTCTGATCACAGGCACTGCTGAGGACACTCTGCATGACCCTCGGATCGCAGCCTGACAAAACTCAAAACTGGATACCCCAGAAATCCAAGAAGCTTGATGCTGTTCTAGTAATTCAGGACAACATTCCCCACCTGTGACAAATAGGAAGGTTCAGAACAGCTTCTCCAACTGCCAGTGTGTTGGGACAATTTACATTTTCTCTTTTCACATCATCCACAGTGAAAATCAAAATACCAAAGAACAGATGTAACACAACTTTAACAGGTTTCATAGCTTGCCAGGAGTTCTCTAATCCATCTCAAATTCCCTTTAACAATAGGATTTCTTCTATGTTTGCAGTTGAACTGTGGGTGATTAAACAACAAGCAGCAGAAAATTAATATGTTAAATTCAAAGCCACAGAAAAATAGATAATCTCATTGTCCAGTGAGAATCCCAGGAATCCTTGAGTTTTCAGGAACAAAGGCTACAACTCACTCAGGCTTAGGTCTTAGCAGAATTAACATTGCTCAATAGCAAGTACTGATTGTGAGTTTTTTTACTAACCTACAATACAGAACTTGGCTGATACTTAAACAAATAAATAAACCTTATTTATATTTAAAGAAGGAAAAAAAAAAACAAAACTGAGAGAGGTCAGATGTGCCACAGAAAGCAATGAATGCTATGGATTCAGAACCACAGCTGAAAACCTCTTCCAGGTCCCCAGAGACAACTGCAGGACGCTGCTCCCAGCCAGGCAAATTGGAAATGTGAACAATGACTCTGGATTTTCTGTTAAAATTTATTGGGTTTATTACTTGGCTACGTTTTTCCAAAGGACACTTTGCACATAGGAACCCCATTGCAGACTCAGGGTGCCAAAATCTCTCCCTCTCCTGTTTAGCAGCACATATTGATACCGTAACGGAGTTTCAAGGACCTGGCTGAGATCCTTCTGACAGAATGGAAGGATTTTCCTCGGGGCAATGACACCATGACCAGACCTCACTGATGGCAGCACAGTTCGTGGGACACGTGGAGAGACAAGGACCTGAAGGAGCTCAGATGCTGGCAGAAGTGATGCCAAGTATTTCTTTGGAAAAAAAAAGCCAACAAACCAAATATGACTTCTAAAGTGCTCCTGGAATCTCTGTCTCTAGAGACCCCCTTCCTTGGAGCAAGAGCAGTTTTCCCTCAATCCAGAGGGATGAGGTGGGGAAAAGGAGATAGGAGGTCACCAATCCCCTGCCCTCAGCAATGGGCTCAAGATGCATTCCTGCTGTTGGCTTAAAGGGAGCAGGAGGCAGGGATTTGCCCCTGACAAATAAAATAGCAGGAAATCCCATATTCCCTGGGCAGGAGGAGGCAGTGGCACCTCATACATGTTAGGGGCAGGGGATTCTCTCACGTGTGCACTGCTGAAAGAGAAATACACAAAGACAGTGCTCAATCAGCCTGTGGACAATTAATACTATCCCTGGAGCAGCCTCCTTTCTCCCACTGGAGCTCACCCATGGCAGGGAAGCACAGAACTGGCAGCCACAGGAACAACCTTCCTATATTTACATACCTATCCCTTGAATGCCCTGTTGATGTCCCTGTTAGAAAGGACTCAGTAAAACACTGCAAATTAGTGATATAAGAAGCAAAACACATTCTGCACTGCGTGGTTTAAACAAAAAATAGTCCCAGATGGGGAGACACGAAGTAACAATATAAAGGCAGAATGAAGTATTTTGATCCACTGAATGCCTTTATAAATATTTGAGTATCATTTATTTATGTTTTCCTTCTTTTCATTGTAAAGCAAGGTTTTCTGACAAAAGCCCTCATTCGGAGAACACTGTGCTTTATTATTTAACTTCCTAAAAGCAACATCAAAGGCTTGAGTTTAAAGCCTTAAAACAAATGAACTATTTGCAATATTTTAAAGATTTAGAGATGAGAAGAGCAGGAGTTCTCCACAGCTCAGATCTAAAGGAGTCTGTGGTCTCTGCTGGGTAAGGAAGACACAACAGCACTGCCAAACGCCAGGAAACAAAACCCCTGACATCCTTTTGCAAGCACCAGCTGTAGCTTGTGCCCAGGGCTGCCAAGATGCTTCAAGTTCAGTCATTCTCCCTCTCACCATTGCATTTCACCTGCAGTCACCCTCTCTCCTCTTCCAGCCATCCCACCATCTCTGTCAGGAGCCCAGACTGGGTGCTGGGTGTCACCTGAACCACGGGCAGAGGTCCCCAGCAGGGCCAGTCTGCTTCACTGGCACTGCTCAGACACAGACCTGTTCCTGTCCTGGCTGTGCCATGGTACACTCTGAGTGATGCTGCCAGAAGAAAATTGGCCTGTGCTGTGTCTGGCACCTGTACCTGTCATGGGAACATGTGGCTGTTGCTGGCACTCTCACAGAGGATAATATGACAAATTTCTCCAGCTTTGTGAGGCATTGAGACAAAGTCTGGAAGCTCTGCTGAGAGGAGCTCCCAGTGCTGCCCTGATGGATCAGGTCCTCGAGGCACAAAAAGTACTCCCAACCTGCAGCCACCCCTGGAAACCTTTCTCCACACACCCAGGACATGGACACCTGCACCCACCCTGCCTCAGCCCATTCTCCAGTGAAAGAGCTTTGCCCTGCAATCCAGACTGTCACACAAAGCCCCTCAAGGCTCCTTCATGTGGAGGCAAACACAACTGAGACCCAAGGGCCCCCACTCCCACTGGAGCCAGAAGCTGAGGGACTAAGCAAGAGGCAGATCTGGTCTTCATTTCCTCACCCATCCCCTGCTCACCTCTCTCTGATGCTTAAACCCCTGAGGGGCTCAGACACATCTCCCTCGTACCTTTTGTCTGGTCCCAGGCTCTCCAGAGCCAGGGCAGGCTGACTTGCGCTGCACAAATCCTATTCAGATCCCAGCACCACCCAGCAACACTCACAGCACTCCTCAGCTCTCACAGCTAATAAATGGTCAAGAATCAGAATTTGCCTTTTGGTAACATTAATCACCACAGCTGCAGTGAGTGTAAATCTGCAGAGCTCCACCAGCTTCAGTTTTATATACAATAAAAATATAAAACCTTCATTAGGTGTTATGCAGTTTGTAAGAAAATCCCTAAATTAATTTATTCAGGGGGAAAAAAATTTAAGAGAACATTAACTTTCAAACTTATGCCAAGACCATTTCCTTATTGGTTTGCTCTGAGACAACTTAGTTTAGGTCATACAAACTTTAAATCCCTCAAACACGTTATGAAAATCTTAAATTCCACCTAAACTGGCTGAAATTATGCAGGCACCTTTAAAAAAAAAAAAAAAGCAGTTTGCGTTTTAAAGCAGAATGGACTCAGCCATCCATTAAATATGACAAGGTCTGCATTTTATTTAGACATTGCCATTAATAATGAAATGATGTATGATTTCCATTCCTGCAGTTCTTCCTTCCCTCCACAATCAATTATGCATTTAAGAAAATATTTACTTGTTATAAAACTCTTCTAATTAAGCATTACTGGTATGAGTTTGAACAAATCAGGAGATGATCTCTAAGGTGCATGACAGAATACGATACTGTGCTTCAAAGAGGCATTTATTCCTGGCTGGTAGAGAAAAAACACCCTCAAAAGTTAAAGGGATGCAAGGTTCAGTGCAATACTGCAGATCCCACCATCTTTCTGACCTCGAGAGGTAAATCCTACTTGTGAGAAGGTCCTTGGGGCTGCTCGTGTTCCTAAAGCAAATAGAACGTGACACAGGAAAAATCACATAGAAAACTACATGTGAATGTTGAGGAGGTGAGGAAAGACCTTCCCAAAGATTCGGACATTCAGAGGTTGTTCCTGGGCAAAGAACAGGATCCTAAAAGTAAATCTAAGAATGGTGACAGTGCCCAAACTCTCTTGAGACTGCAAAGACCATTGCTGTCCTGGCGAGCACGAGCTGGAGCTCGGGGCTGCCCTCGCTCCCTCACAGTGACATTCACAAACACGCCTTGGACGCCCCGTTGCAAATGCAATTCCCTGGTTCCTGAGCAGCTGGCACAAAGGGCTCCTAACTGCGGGTAGGAAAATCCCCCGAAGGCGGCCGAGCTGTGCAGGTCACCCAGCTGCGCCCCAAAGCCCAGAACAAGGAGCAAACCCACGGCGTTTACAGCTCCTCGCTGCTCCCCGGGGTTCGCTGGAGGCGCTGGAAAGCAGAGCACGAACCCCAGCAGGCTCAGGAAAACCTCCCCAGCCGTGCCAGGGGAGCAGCGCCCTTCCCAGCCCTACAGAGGCTGAACGCTGCCTCGCGGAGGTGCCGCTGGAGGTAGGAGGGGAAATGGAGAGAAAGTGGCTGGAGGCCAGAAAGCAGCAGCCAAGGAGAGAGCAATTAGGATGCAGGAGCTGCCAGAGATATGGCATCACCAGAGATTTACTGTGCGTACACACCTCCCTCCCTGCTCCCAATGTACTCGCTCTTTCTTTCTGTCCATATACATACAGTAAATCTTCGGTGACTCCTTATCTCCCAGCCTGCTTCTAGATCCTAATTGCTATCTATCTCTGTCTGCCTGCCACTTCCAGGTCTCCCAGCCTCTTCTCTTACAGCTCCCAGCCCCCCCAGCAGCCTCCCTGCTTTTCCCACCCCCTCCTCTTCCACCGCCTGCAGGCAGGAGGGTTCTACATGGCATGGGCACGAGGCAGCCAAAATTTCCCTTTCTCAACTAAACGCTGCACCCCAAAACATCCAAAAGACGGCTCAGCTCACGGCACGAGGCTTCCCCAGGCACGGCTAAGCCATGGGAGCACAGCATGGGAGGAAAACTTGTTCCAGAGGAGCCCAGCTCTGCTGCTGCCCCACCAGCCCCTTCTCCCCTCCATCACCCAGCCTCCTTCCCTGGGCATCAGCTGGCAGCACCTTCCCAGCCTGGCAGCACCTTCCCAGCCTGGCAGCACCTTCCCAGCCCCGGGGCACTCGGAGGGCGCCTTCTGCGAGGCTCCGCACGGCGCTCGTTGGGTTTCATCTTTATTTACTACTATTCTTTACTACTATTTATTTATTCACTCCTATTTTTATTTCACTTTGAACATACCCAGCTGTGTCATCTTGGTTTTGCTGAAAATGTAAACAAACAAAGAAAAAAAGAAAAAAAAAAAAGCTGCATTCAAATGCTGCCTTTCATTGCATGAATGCATTTCCCATCCAACACAGCTCCTGTGCTCCCACCCTGGAATTAGAACTTAAAAAAAGGCAACCTCATCACTCTACTGCACATCTATTCTCCCCTCCAATGTTTTCTTCATTCATGCTATTAATTCTTTCTGAAAAACAAAAAATATCAAGGCTTTTAATAGCTCAGTTTGCTCCTTGAGAAGCAGGAGGGAACAAATAAATACAAATAAAACTAATTTATATTCCATATGGTAATAAACCTGTGTGTCTCTGCTTTTTCCTAGCAAAATGTCACATCTTCTTTTAGTCTTTGACACAGAATTGGTCACCAATTTTTTTGTTTTGAGCACTGAGTTCAGTTTTTGTCTTGCGAAATGTAACTTTACTCTAGTGATCTCTAAGCCTGAGGCTTTTTGGTTTGGCTTGACAGTAATTATATGGATGTTGAGAAAGGGAAGAACGTTCCTTACACTTCATAATTCTACCATGCTTCTGTGCTCAGAACAGAGAAGAAATATTTTCTCTTTCACAGAGATGACGATCCAAAAGGAAGATACAGAACATACTGTGCAGAAGAAAACATCCCTGAAGAATCCTGCAAACCACAATGCCAAGGCTGCATTTGTAATTCTGCCTTTGGCTCTTAGCGAGGAAGCAATTAGAGAGGGAGAAAGAAGAGAGAGAGAAAAGTGAAAAAGAGAAGAAAGTAAACGAAAAATAACAA
>WAAG01063788.1:50911-75299 GCA_013390105.1 Tichodroma muraria | reverse complement strand
TTTTTTTTTTTTTTTCAGCATGTAACTCTTCATCAGCCTCAAACCCTTGGACTTCCCTGACAGCGGTAACAGGAGACGCGTTGATCCTGAATTTTAAGGGTTTTGGTTGGGTTTTTTTTTCCTTTTTCCCTCTCGGCGGCAACTTGCTACTTTCAAACTTTGCACAAGGCTTTGGGGTTGGTTTGTTTCCCTGCTTTCAAATGACATTATGATTTTAATCAAAACGGACTGGTTTCTGGAGAAGGCCAGAGCAAACTGGGACGGGGAGGCAGCTCAGCTGGGCAGTTTACAGCAGTTCAGAGGAAGGTTTTGTAAACAAACACGGCTCAGAGGTAGAAAAGCAAATACAGTGGGTGAAATTTGGCCTCCTCCAAAGGCAATGGCATGGCTCAATGGGGCCAGTATTTTCACATCCACACACAACTTTTCTTCCAGCAAATACAAAACCAACAGAGATGCAGGTAATGGAGAAAACGGCTCCAAAACTGCATTATTATTATTATTATTATTATTATTGTTGAAGCAGCTTGATGCTGTCAGGCAACTAAAACACAAGTAATGACTGAGTACAGGGAGCAAACACCCTGACAGGTTTTCTGGCTAGCAGAGACCTCCTGCCGCTGCAATCTGCCCCAAGCACAGGGCAGCATAGTGGACCCTGAGCTGGTCCAGAAGGGGCAGAGCCCCCCTTGCTGCTGATCAGGGCTTCTGCACAGCAAAACCCCAGAGAAAACACAGACACAAAGGTTTAGCTTTCTGCTATCCAGGTATTTCACTTTTAAAGCCTGCGGAAAAGAGTGGAAAATAGAGGAGAACTAGACAAGGTTGCAGGATTGGGCCATTTGGGACAAATAAGACAGCAAACTCCCCTAGAATCAGTGTCAGTGCTCTTCTGGCCACCTCCACAAGCTGTGATTCCAGCGTGGAGCCCAGGCTGAGCTGACTACGGCTCTTTCCCAGCACACACAGGCAGAGCTCTGAGCCTCTGCACCTGCAGCTCTGTCACGCCACACACAGGCACACCTGAGTGACAGGAAGAGAAGCTGCTCCCAGGAGGAAGAGATGCACACTCTTATTAAAACTCAGAAATTACAGTCCTTCTGCTTGGCTTGAACCTCTCCCACTTATTTCCCACCCCGCCTCGCTGTGCTCAAACACAGCACCCACCTGATGCTGCTGGGGAAAGAGCCAAACCCTGAACCCCAGCAGAGCTCACCCCATGAACAACCTCACCAAGGGGAAAAAGGGCTGAAAAACCTCACCAAGGGGAAAAAGCAAACCCAGGCCTGAATGTGGACCAGGGTGAAGAGAAAACTGAGTCAAGAGCTGCCAAAACTTGGGGCCAGACGCTGCCAACACTTCCAGGGCCATCCCACTGCTCTTCAAGTCTCTTCTAAGGGCTGAGCAAGGTGAGCTCTGAACTGAGGTCTGGGCTCCACCAGCAGATGCTTTTGGGATCTTCCCAAAACCAAGGAAGACCTCTCCAGACACGGAGAGCTGCTGTGTGACAGTTTTTGATATTGGAGCCATACCCCATCTAACCATCTATAGCCATACCCTTTGTCCCTTCCTTCCTCCAGAAATGGGAGCATCAGATTAAAAAAAAAAAAATTAAAAAAAATCAAAGGGAAAACATTAATAAATAATAATCAAGATCATCTGCAGTTTTAATGATAAGCTATTTAATGAATTATAAAGTACCTATAACTCAAAGTATGAGACTGTACATTGTCAAAACTGGCATTAAAGTGTATGGAGATAATTAGGCAATAATGACCTCCACAGAGGGCTTTTCCTGGGAATTAATGACCAGTCGGGAGGAGCTGATGGCTCAAGGCACAAGCAAGGGCCATTAACCCCAGCTGGTCATTAATACTCAGGAAATGCCCAGCTCTGAGGCCATTATTGTGAGTATATGACAAAATAAAGGGGGAGCTATTATGAATATCTGAATTTGTGGGCTGATGGGAAAGGTGAGGCTTGCAGGTACTTGGGTACATCCCTCAGCACTGGTACTCCTGCAACTGGGAATGCTCAGGAGGGCACAAACATTGGACCCCTGACACCAGGTCTGGGGGCTCTGCCAGCACAACCAGAGCCTGTAAGGCATCCTTGCCGCCAGAAAGAGTAAAAAAAAAAAAAAAACAAACCACAAACCAGAGGTTTTGTTTCAACTCAATTTTTAAATATTAAATCCTTGTGCTATTAGCAGCTCCAGAGCCCAGCTCTTAGGCTCATCTATCTAAGTGGCATGTTGTGTAACAGAAGACACACTTTCAGGATCACCAGAGCCAAACTCAGCCCCTGGAGCAGTCCTGGCCACTATTGGGAGCAGAATCCCAGAGGCAGAACAGCCTCATTTCATCCTAAACCCACAGGCACCTCTTCCCAAACTCGCCATGACTTCAGGGGGAATTGGAGGAAGAGGTGTCACCTTCTGCCGGGGCAAAACAAGAGCTGATACACAGCTGATCCCCGGTGCGGGATTGAATCTTTCCTGCCACACACGGCACGGTAGCAACGGGCTGGAGCATCAGCACAGAGCCAAACACCAAATCTCTCCTGTCCCCAGGAGGGCGTGGAAGAATTTGGGGATACAGACCCCTGGGAGCGATGCCCCGATTCCCCCTCCCCACTGTAAATAGAGAGAGGAATTAGCTTGGGCTGCTTTGCTGGGTAATGAAGCCCAGCTGCCCAGCCCTGTGTTTGCTGATCTCCCTGTCCCCTCCCGACAGCCACCAAGGAACGGGGGGTCCGTACTCTGAAAGCTCGGAATCAACATCTCCATTTCCCCTGGCTGGAGAGGGAGGGAAGGAGGGGTCCATCCCCCGGCACAGCGCCCACCCCACTGCAATTATCCAGCCTTGTTCTTAATAAACCCGCAGGGGAGAGAAGGGACTTGGTTTCCCACTCCAGCCCCTCTGGTCATTTATTTACCCCAGTGCCATATTCCTGCACTGAACACGCATCAGTGTGCCCGGGGGTGACAACCCCGGAGCATTTTGCCCTGTAGGATCACAGCAAATGCAAATTTCCACCTCCACAAACAAATCCATGATGATTGTAAATATTTCCAAATGATTCTCTACAGCGAGCTGCACTAATCACGCAGTTTGTGAGAGCGCAGCAGAGATGGTTGTTGGCAAAATAAAGGATCTCCCGGTTCCTTACAATCTGGAAAGGAACCCGGAGCAGCTCAGCCACAGCATTTCTCCTCAACTGTTTACAATCGATCAGAAGGAAAAAAAAAAAATTAAGCATCCCACTTGCAATGTGGAGTTCCCAACAATTGTACATTAAAACCCACTATTGCTCAGCAAAGGAAAATCACTACATCAGGAAAATTAGTGCTTGTTAGTACATGTAATATTCAGAATCACGAGGAGAATAAAAGCAGTAATGCAGAAACTGTTATCAGCAGAGGGAAAATTATTCAAGTATGCATTTGAGTAATTCTGCATTTTAATTTAACCCTTTGAAACATTAATCAAACCATGGCTAATTATAGGAATTAAGGAATTAAACGATGGAATCTTCTAAAAGATATTATTTAAAAGGCAGTTTATACAATTACTTGTATAGATGTTTGCTTTAAAGAGGGAAACATTTCTACTGTAATGAAAAGGGTCTTAGAAAATTAAATTAACAAGAGGGGACCAGGCTGATATGAAACTAAATTAGCATCAAATGCAAATTACAGGGTACTTAATGGTAGAAACAGGTGCAGAGCAGGTCCCTAAATGAGATAAATGAATAAAACATCCCTCTGCACAAATGTGGAAGCTGACACAAAGTCAATGATATGAATAATTCAGCAGCCTCAACACTGCTGTTGAGGTCAGCTTTCCTTGACCTTTGAAACAGGAAGTAAAATTCTGTCCAAATTTGAGTGACTGGAAATGCAGCAGTTATTTGTTGGGGAAGGGGGGGAGGAATAAAATTAAATTAAAAAATAAAACAAACAGAATATCCAGATTAAAAAAAAAAAGATAACCAACAAAACCAAAGCCACCAAAAATACAAATCCACAGCATGCATGTGAAAATGTATATAATACATAAGAGATCTTAGGTCATGGTCTGATCTAAACATGTTCAGAACTAAATGGTTTCATCTTTCAAAAAATAATTCAGTTGTTCTAAAGGGGATATTAATAGAGTCAAAGTCATTGTATCCTAGACATTAAAGAAATCAAATCATTTATAAGTAGCTGCTCAAAGCTCAGTGATCAGTCATGTACTTTGCAATAAACTTTTTTAAAAAGAACAGAAAGATTTCTTTTCTTGACTTTTTACTGAAGCTATCAATATAGTCACTCTTGCATTTCAAACATTGAGAAGTCACAATTTAAACTATAAACCAACCTAGCAATCGTGTGTAGGCAAACACAATGTGCAGGAGTGTGAGGGAACCTTGAAAGTAGAAAATATACATGTAAATATATTTTATATTGATATCTTAAAATGTAAATAAACCCTAGAAACAAATCCTTGTATCCCAAAGAATGAATACTTCTCTCTTAAAGAGACAGAAATATGAAGCAGCTGCCTTAAAGCCAGAGGAATAACTCCAGATTTACATCCTTATAACTAAATAAAGATTTCTGTGCCTTTCCCTATGACAAAATACCCTCAGCTACAAGCATATCTCACGTAATTTCTTACTACATGTATGGTCCTAATTTTAAACTGAATTTGGCACTTAAACAGATTAATAAGGTATGATAAATAACTAATTTCTCCAAACTGGAAGAAAGGAAGAACATCATCCCTGCAGCTTGTCTTCTAGGGCAACAAAACATGTTAAGATAAGTTATCTCTACTCTTCCCTTTGTTGCATTAATCTCTCTTTATTTGCTTACCTGTCATCTGCAGAACTTGTGTCTATTATGGTTATTTGGGATTGATTTCTATCAATTAATTTTATTTTCCCTGTTTCAGGCAGGAGAAGCCAGGAATGGGACTGCAAGGGTGCACCTCTGCCTCCAGAAACTTTGGTGAGGAGTTCAGGCCAGGCCTGGCAGCAGCCACCCTGGAGATGCATATTAATGAGATAAACAGAATAAAACCCCAGCCCTAATAGGTCCTAATCCCTTGTGGCCAAGGCAGCAGGGGCAGTGTGGGGGCTGAGCTCAGGCTCTGCTCAGCACCAGGGTATCTGTGCAAAGTGGCTCCCTCCAAACGCCAGCTCTGAGAACCCAGCTGGTTCTCATTTCCAAACAACCAGTTTCTCTATCCCCAAGTGCTAAAGAAAATAATCCCAGCAATCCATGACTACACGCTTTCACAGGGACAGCAGTGAGAATTTGATTGTAGAGATAATTAAAGTCATTCCTGAAACTTGCAAGGAAAAGAAGCCGGGGGGAGAGGAGGGGGCCAACAGGGACAACGATGCTCATGTTTAGCTTGTGTGTGAATTGAACTAAGCTTGGAGAAGTGGGGCACACACACACTACTTTTGGGGAATTTGTTTGCCTGAAAATTCTCTCTTCTTCACCCTAACAGTCACAATTTGCAAAGAAAGCGTAATAGACTGCGGCAAGTAGGAAGATTAGGATGAGGTTTGGAGCCTGGTTGTTCCCAATTTGGCAAGAGTATCCAGAGGGAAATGCTTTCACATTCTGGGAAACTTGAATAAAATTATGTACAGCCACTTCGATTAGAAGGGTTTAAAGGGAAATGATACCATAAAAGCAATAAACCCCACTGCTATCTGCTTCAAACACTGAAAACATCTTTTTAAAATTAATGTTTCCTGCAGCCCTGCCATGAGTTAGGTCTGAAATAATTTTAATATTAACAACACTCAGGAGCAGGTCAATCTAGAGCCAGTCACATGACTGCATTAGTCTTCTACATCTTCCCAAATGTCCTCTGCATCTGTCCAAAACAGTGGAGTAATTTACACCACTCCAGCTGGTGTAAATCAGCAGGGTGTCCCTGGCATCAGGAGAGATAGGAGGTACTGGCTTCACTGAAAAATAATCACAATGATGATGATTAAAAGGAAAAAAATAAAAATAACTACACCAAAACCCAAACAACAAAAATAAAAGCTTGCTCCCAGCAAAGCTAAATTGTACAACCCCCGTGTCACACGTCTGCTCTGACCCTCATCATCCTGAAATGGGTGTGAAATTCAGAGATGGAGAGAAAGAGTTTAAAGCACTTGTAATCTCTCCGTCTGCACTATCTGCCTTGAGCAGGAAGGAGGGATCCGCTCAATGAGAGCTATTCAGGGCCTCTCAATTAACCTGATTAGTTCAGCACGCTGCTCTCATGAATGACACCTTATCTTGGAAATGAAGGGGAAAACTTCCTTCCTTCTGGAGATACAGGCGGCCCCTAAAGCCAACGCAGCGGCGCCCACGGGCCGGCTCCCCATCTCCCCGGGGAGCTGCTTTTGGGGTGGCAGGGCCAGGCAGCCCAGGTGGCCCAGGCAGGGAGGGGGTCACCCTCTTTGAGGCCCATCCAGGCGCATGATGGGATTGGGTGGCGGGGGGACCCTCCCGGAGGCGGCCGCAGGTACCGGGACCCCCGGGGACGCTGCGGAGTGCCGGAGTCTGGAACTCGTTTCAGAGGTGACAGATTAATGAACTGGGTTACCATGGCAAAAAGCATTCCCAAAATTCTCTTTTGTTTCCCCGGGAATAGTCTCCCTATTTTTTTTTTTCCCCCTCCAAATGATGCCACTCTGCAATAACACAAATATTAACTAACAGCGTGTTATTCTTCCAAGTGCGGATGTCAACAAAGCTGATTGTTACACACAAACTCCAAGGATTAATCAGGGAGAATAGGTATCTCAATTACAATTATAATGCTGAAAACTCAAATTTATGAATGGCCAGCCAACTTTGAAGACATTTATTAGGGAAATTCCGATGACTTCAAAAGTATTAATGCACTAATGAAACATTAGGACATGATGTATTAATGCTCTTGTAATTTCTGACAAATTGAGTTACCATTGTCACAGCAGGGCAATCCTTCAAGAAAAAAAAAGGAAAGTTCCTCTCTCCTGCCACGTGGTACACGACAGATGACAATTTATATATACATAATGGGGTTCAGAGAGAAGTTTTCCTCCTACACCACAGTACAGTCTATTCCATTTTTCAGAATGCTAGAGCTATTAGGGAGCTCACTGTGCTTTAAAAAAAAAGTCTAGGGATTGTCTTGCCTAAACAGCTCCATAGGGAAGAGACTCTGCCGCTGTGCATCCCTCACTCAGCAGCCTCAGAGTCCAACAGGGCACAGCAGCACCAGGCCATGGTACCAACCAGAAGACACAGAGACAAGAAAAAAAGCTTTACAGAGCTGCTTTTAACACAAACACCGGCACGACAAACAAATTCTGCCCCAGACCACAGAAAACTCCAGGGCACTCACTTGTAATGCAGCTGAATTTCCTTATTTTTCTTTAAAAAGGGGTAAATCCTGATCCAAGCTGCAGGTCCTCCCCTTCTCCTGTCTGTAAAACCCCCAGAAAGACATTCCAGGGTGTGGACTCCCCTCTGCAACCAAATCCCAGCTCATGCAGGACTGTGCCAGAGATGTGGAGGCACCTGGAGCAGCTGGGAGGAGAAGCGACCATCAGATCTTAATAGCTCTGAGTGTGGCTAATTTTATTCTTCTTTCAGAGCAAAGAACTTTATAATGAATACAGAATACATTTCTCCTCTCCTTGTGTCATCTTTCTACAAAATTTGAACTAGGTAAAGTGGTTTTTAACATCCACTTATCAAAGTGACTTAACATCTGGGAAGTCAGCCAATGGTTATGTAGTGATGCAGATGCCAAAAAATCTAACTGAAGGATTATATTGAGGGAGTTTACAGAGGAGACCTGACTCAACTGGGTCAAAGTTGGTGGTTATCCTGGTCAGGAGAACCTGAGGGTCTCTCCCTGCAAAACCGTGGATAAAAATTAAGGGAAAATATTGTGGTTTAAATAGCTTATTTTTAAGCCATTGTAGCCACTGGCTGTACCCTGCACCAGGAACTTTTTCCAAAGGCAGATCTTGGAATCAACAGATGAATAATTTGTCAGAGTCCAAATGGAGATGAACAGAAAATGATTTTCTGCCTCTGACAGTCATTGAGTCAACACTAAGAGGAAAATAATTTTTTGATTGCTAGACACTCACATTGGAATATTAAGTCTTTCTAACATTTAGTTATATAAAATTAATCGGTTCCAGGGTCACAATCATGTCACTCGAGGACATCTCCTCTTTTTTTTAATTAATCTTTGAAAAACGCGACCTAAACATTCAGCTAATTGAATTATGTGGTTAGCTGAATGTTTGCAACTCTGATTAGAAAGTCAAGGTGAGAGGAGCACTAAGAAAACCCAAGAATTAAGCAAGCCTATATGACCCTGGCATTGCAGCATCACCTTTTGTTTTTTGGCAGCACCACTTTTCATCTCTTTTTAGCCCAGCATGGCACTGGAAGAATTAAAGAAAACAATAAAAGAACAACTGAGTGTACAGGGTAGGATTTACTGGCATTTACTTTTAATTCTATGGTCCTTTGCTCTGTGGCTTATCAGCCCTATGTCAGCCCGTTTTCCTCCTTTGTATTTCATGAGGGGACCCACATGCTGGTACTGAGAGACAGAGCCCAAGTGTCTGTAAGCTTTTTGTCAGGTAAAAAGAGAAGAAAAAGGAAAGGGACAAGAGGAAAAGCAAAGCTAAGAGGCATCTATTAGATGTCACTAGGCTTTTGTATTCATGTCAATGATTCAGGATTAGAGTATTTGAAATAATCTTATTGAGAGAACTCAAAAGCCCCACAGAGGGAAAGCCTGCTCGGTAGCATATGGCAGAGCAGCAGACAATATCTTATTAAGGATGTGTTAGCTAACACCATTACTTTTTATATTACATTACTGAACTCCGGTGCCTCAGCCCGTTAGCGAGATGCCGTAGTTGTGGAATGCCAGATTGGACGTGTTGTTACAAACCCAAAAAGATTTGGCCGGGCCTCCTGGCACGGCAGGGGCGGGGAAGGGGGGTGGCAGTGGGATGCTGCTCTCCCAGCCCTCCCCGGAGCCCTGGGAAGGGGAAATGATGTCCCCAAAGGAAGGGGACAGCACTCAGTGACCTCCCGCCCTCCCCGCCTCGCTCCCCCCACTTCAGGTCACCTCCTCTCTGGGAAAAACACGGGGTACAGAGGGCAGCTGCTGCTCCAGCCCCAACAAAAATTCCCAAACTATTGCCAGGCTCCGCTTCTTGTCAGATGAAGGGAATTTAATTTTGTTATAGTGAATGCTGCTAGTCTAAAAATCTTTCTTTGCTCTTGGACAAAAGCTTGTAATTGGAGAAATAGCTCTTTTTAAAGTTATCTTCATCTGCCTACACCTCTAGAGGCAGCAAGAAACCAAAGACAAAACAGCACTGTTCATAGCATTTCAGTGATTGCTCTGAAAGGCTCTATATCTGGGTCACCTTACTACAGTCCAGTATATAATTTCACTGACTTGATATAAAGCCTTTTAATAACTTATTTCACATCATTCACATATTAACAGCAACAGAAAATTCATATTCACATTCCCTATTTCCAGATGCCGTTTTTAAAAAGCAGGTAGAAAATGATTAGTCCCACCTTAAAAAGAAAAAAAAACCTCTAAAATACTGTCCTTAGCAAAAAAGTAAACACCCAGTTGATACAGTAATATATTCTGATCACAAACTACCTATGCAAAGTTGCTAATGTGACACACTGGGAACTTTGTATGGGTTTTCTGTACTTTTCCAGAACTGTTACAGAAAAAATATCACGATGTTACAGGGAAAGAGGAAAATTCATACCAACATTTCCCCCTACTACTATAGCTTGCTGCCTTCTGAGGACAGTGTTAAAACCATTTCTAGAAACTTAGTCATGATTTGCACAGCAACCTACAAATATTCCTTAGTCTCTTTTAACTTTATTAGTTAGATGTTGTATTAAAATTAAATGCTTCCAGCAGGCAGAAGTGCCTGTGAATTTAACACAGTTATTTTAATAAGTGTGGCCAATTACTTATAAGAATACATTTTGGTAGCTGGAACATGCAAACATTTATGAAAACTCGCATGAAGAAAACTACTCACACACCTCAGCTCCTGCAGAATAAAGCTTGGGTTGTGTTTTTATCCAGTAAACACTGGGATAGAGCTGAGATACATTTTTCATGTTCAGAAGAATTTTAGCTAATCTGCATTAAAACTGAGGATGATCTCTGCAAATACATTTCCCCATTGCTCTTATTCATGTATGCATTCCCACTGCGACAGCAAATACGGAAATAAATCAGGTGTTAAGATGGAAGAGGAAATTTATCCACTCCAGAAACTATGTGTGTGTATATATGCATATGAGAAAAAGACAGGGGGTTTCTCTTCTCCCCCAAAAAATCCCCGCTCTTGAGAGAGAAGAGCTGGCACTGAGCTGCATGCAGCCAGGGAGCCCACTGTGCCCAGCAATCCTCCCTGCTGCAGGACATGCTTTGAAGGAGGAGTTCATATTAAGAAATCGCTAGGTACAAAGAGCACATTTGAAGTTTTGTGACAAAAAACCCTGCCAGGCCCTGGGCTCCTGTCAGGGCCAGAGCACTCAGAGCTTTCCTGGTGCTGCAGGAGGTCACTGCACCAAACTTTTTAAAACACGTCCAACCTCAGACACCCAAATCCTGCCACTGGAATTGAGCAGCAGAGTAATCCACGAGGCCTCAGTTAAATTCCTTTGCACAAGAAAATCCACAGGGTCTTCAGGATGGACTTTGAGGACTAAAACAAACCAATTCAGTTTCCTAGAATTATTAAGTCTCCTATTATTATTAAATCTCCTTGCTGACCAGGAGATTTTCAGGAAGAGTCCATGGGACTGACTGATGTGGACACACTGACCTTGGGGCCCTGGGGAAGCAGGGTCAGCACACCCCGTGTGTGCACTCAAGTCACAGCTGGCCAAGCCCACGGCTGTAGGTAAGCACTAACAGGCAAATGCCAAAAGCAGTAATCTTCTCTTCAGTTCCCCTCATGCCCAGGAAATTCAGCACAAGCTTTTTAGTCTCCCAAGAAAAATCTCAATTTTTACTCTGCATCAGGAGAACCATTTTTCTCCAGGGATGGGATCATCTCCCTACTTAGAAATTACACAGCATTCAGCACAATGAGCTTGCTTTGTAATAGAAGCCTCTGCTACATCACCAATGATATTAAATAGTAATAATCAAGCATAAGATCACAGTTAACTAAAGCACCAAACACTAGCTGTGGAT
Source organism: Tichodroma muraria (assembly GCA_013390105.1). Taxonomy (NCBI): domain Eukaryota; kingdom Metazoa; phylum Chordata; class Aves; order Passeriformes; family Sittidae; genus Tichodroma; species Tichodroma muraria. The sequence continues at coordinate 64,026 of WAAG01063788.1, read as the reverse complement.
TCAAAAGGCATCACTGAGAGAAGCAAGTAACTATCAGAGTAGTGTGCAATGTTTGCAGTGAAACCCAAAACCACATAAGACTTGCCTGGCTTGGGGTTTAATAACAACAAACTAAAAACTCAGAACAGGTTTGCTGAGAAACTCTCAAATCTTCTGAGTGAAGCTCAGACCAAATTAAGATTTTGCATAATACTTCTGAGATCATACAAAGATTCTTATACTTGGAGGCAGAGAGAACAGTAATCAAACAAACAATAAGCAGAAGCTGTTTTGACCCTGACCAAGTTCAGTCAGCCCCAAGAGCAAAATAAAGGAATTTATAAGCAGCAGTGATACGTGCCAACCCCAACAGGCTGAAAACAAGAGATTTTTGCAAGAATCCTTGCAAAGTTACCCCCAGCTCTAGTGATTTCGTCACCAGAAAGGAGACTGGCACCACATGCATGAGGAGCACTCGCAGACGGGCAAGCACGCAAGCCTGAATCTCAGTGTGAGAAGCATCTACAGATCAGAGTCTCCCATTTATCTCACAACAGCTCAAAATGCCTTTGGTTGCCTAAGTCATGTGGGAAATGTTCTGGGTAATGCTTCTCAGCTGCATCAATCACAACCAAATCCTGGAGGATGTGTGTTTGGGTCCCTCCCCTCTCAGAAATGTGTGGGTTCACAGGCTCACGGAGCTCGTGGCCAGCTTCTGTCTCTGAACACACTGCTCAGAGACCCAGGGGGTTTAGGCAGCACAGCCTGAAAAGACAGCCTGGGAGACATCTCTGTGCAGTGCTGAGGGTAGCTCTGTCACCCAGCTTCTGCTCCTCTGACTCCTCCCTGATGGATCAATAACTCCAATCTAGCTCTCGAAGAGCCACAGCAATGGAGGGGATTTCCAGCGCGAAATTCCAGAGAACAGCCAAATATTCATGCCCAGGGACATTTTGCACCTAGGACGTCTATCAGAGCGCACCATGCCTGCCCTCCTGCTCCTTCTGTGTGGAAAACCCATCCAAGAACCCAGCAGTGATGGGACCCCCAGGCTCCCACAGCCCCATCCCTGGTGGGAGCAGGACACTGGCAGACACAGCTTCCCCTGACTCCACACAGCCAGGTTCTGGTACTGACATGGTCAGGGGGACAAGGATATGACCAGGACAGGGCAGAGACTGGCATTCCTGCAAAGGGGCTGCTGCCAGAGCACCTGGTATCTCCTGCCACTTTGCTGTCACACCAGTGCTGTGGTGAGCCCGTGTCCCTGTAGGCTGGTGGGGTCAGCTGCAGCACTGACCCCATCCCCTGCAGCAAAGCATCCCTCAGCAGCTCCCTCTCAGCAAAACCCACCTTGTCTCCTTGCCAGAACCTCTCTTGGAGGGCAGGTTCTGCCTGCATCTCCTTCCCCCTCCCTCCAGACATGGAAAGCTACTGCAAAATTCATTATTTGCCACATCTACCTAAGCAGTGTGTTTGTGGGAAGGATGCAGGGAGTGTGATGTAGTCCTCCCTGTCACTTTTCCACCTGCCTGGTATTTAGGATGAGAAGATGATCAGGCCTGTAAAATACAATCCACTACCTGATGACTTGTAAAGCAGTAAAACAGAGGTAATGAGTTTTTCATGTCATTGCACAGTGAAATCCTACCCACAAATGTAAAACTTTTCAGGTTACAGGCTGAAAGATTCCAAACCCATCTGTAGGTGAGTTGGCTGGGTGTGCTGGGGCAGGTTACAGAGAGCCCAGATGAGCATCCTGCACATGTTGGAAGTACAGAGGCCTTTCAGACACTGGTAGGAGGTCATGCATTAAAATGTACTTTGGTGTCACCTGATATCAAGGCATAGGAAATATTACAACCTCCAATGCATGAGTCCACACCCCTGCTCCATGGACAAGAGCTGTGGTGGTACTGGGAAGGCACAAACTTCCTCACTTCTCCCAAACTGCATCCAAAATGCCACATGAAGACCTTCAGTGAATTACCAGAGCCGAGCCAGAGCAAGCCCTGGCCACCCCCCAAAGGTCACACAGTCCCTCCAGGGGAGCTCCAGTACAAAGCCCATTGACTTCTACCTCACCTAAAGATTATCAATCCAAAAGATAGACAGTGGCCAGATTCTCACTGCAGGTCCTGCCTCTATTGGTAAATACAACAAAGCCAATCCCAGGTCACTGTTATCAGCCTGCTCAAGTACTCTGGGAAGAAGCAAAATTTGGGATGAGCCAGCAAGTGCCTGTTTTCAGCCCTTTTTCCATGCAATGTCTCAAGCAGGATATATATGATATATATGGCATATATATTTTCTGCCGCCATATTTGGGATTGCAGTGGCTCTTCCTATTTTATCAGTCAGTAGGATTCCTATTGACTGGATGCAGCCATAAAAGGTAAAGAAGCCCCAGCAGGCACTGGTAACACCATTAAATATTGATTCTGACAATGGTAAATTGGGTTTAAAAGTTTGGAACAGAGTGCCAAGAGAAGAACCTTCTTCCTGAACCAAGGAATAACATGAAGCCCCACTTTCTCCCCTATGTGACTTTTGTCATTATCATCTTTTCTGATTCTTACAAAGCAAACCTAATTAGGAAGCTCTCTCATTAGTCTTCCAGAAAAATTAGCACAGCTTATGCTAATTACTCCTGTAAAATTTAATAAACTCGTTGAAATGGGAATAGTCTAATGAGGTTTTATTTATTGAACTAAGATAACTGTAAGGAAAAAGGTTAGGACACCAGGATATTCAGAGTGGTAATAAAACTACAATTTATTCAATTTCTTCACAGGAATTTTATTGCAAACCTTTTAAATTCAAATATGAGTTACAATTTGAAAGTTAAATCAATCTAGAATTTAATTTAATAACAGGAAGTGCTCTGTGTTTTCTTTAAGTGTGATTACAATACAGCCCTGCCACTGCGCTCTTAGAAGGAATTGTGCATTTGTATTGTGGCAATAATACCCCTTTTAAAATGAGTTCCTGTTCATCAGATCTTCATCTCAACACGTGTAACTGGATTAACGATAAAATATACAGGCTATGCTAAGAAGATGATACAGACACACAGGTTTCCAAGAAACTTCCTCAGTATGACTGCTCTGTAATCATAATAGATTTATTTTGTTCTCCAGAGAAAATTTAAATCACTATTTTACATGAGTATAAATTTCTTTAGGTCCCTTTCATTGCTGTATCTGCTGATACTATAATACAGCAAAGAATAAAACAATTTTATAAAGTCATACCCTGTTTCAAACACAGCTACGGACTTTCTTTCTTAAAGCTCACATTTTCATTAAAAAGAAATGTACAATTTGATTTCACATATATCCAGGGTATTAAGAAGAATACAACACATGTAACTTTGAAGTTGCCAAAGAGCCTTTTCTCCAAGTTCACCAAAACCGCCACAAAGCCAGAGCCCTCTCTATCCCGAGTCTCTCCAGCCTCATCAAAGAGAATTAATCAATCCCAAATAGTATTCCAACTTGTCAGAAGAGGATAGCATTTCCATGTAAGTACATATGTCAAAAATCCCATGGATAGATTCTACATTTAACTCTGTGTTAGGTCAGAGTCTGTGGATTCACAAGATTTGTTGTAAGAGTTAGATTAAATCCATAGGCAAAGACTTGATCAGAGAGTATCAGGCATGTGGGAGTGCTTTAGCCCAAATGGTAAATGAATTCTCTAAGCTCAGTGCAAATAAAAATAACTAAATATGGCTTTGCATATCAATTGACATAATAGTTAAAAACTGTGTGCATGGAGAAATGACAGTGGGGCACAACCAAACACATGGCCTGACTTGTGCAGCACTTTAATCACAGAACAATTTTAAAGGACTCGTTTTAAGGTAAAAAGGCTTCGTATAAATCACTTCATCCTTTCCAAACCAAAGGGGACAAGAAAAATGAATAGGATAAATGTCACAAGAAACATCACTAAAGCCACTAACTGTATAAAGCACATACTTGCTTGGCCTAAATCGTTTGAACTAGCCCCAGCCAAGAAAAGGTTTTAAGTACCCTACTGGGACAGATGCGAAGCGGCAACAATAGAAGCCACACTAATGCAATCCAGGTAACACAATCCTGTTTCAAAAACACGGGCAGGGCTAATTACAGTACTGCTGAGTCAAATTTCTTATGCCATTGCAACTCACAGGAACAGGTCAAAATCAAGTGTTATTCAAACCACAGTCATATCAACCTTCTGTATCAAAGTCACAATTTAAAACCAAGTGAAGAACCTAAAAGCTTAACCCATTCACAAGCCAAGTGTGATTCAGTGTGGGTGGCAAGGCTGTATTATCAGCTTTGAACTGTGTTTAGCTCGCCTTTTAAGAAGAAACTTTAAAATTGGTAACTATTGCATCAATTCATGTAAAGACTGAGGAATGGATCACTGCTAGGAAGCTAAAGCTGCTTTTTTTCCTGTACCTATTTTGCAGGAAGCATGTAGCAGACAGCATCTCTGGCTTTCAAAATTTAAAATGATTTGCAACTGGCAGTTTTGCATACTAGATAGTTAAACAAAATATTTCTGTAAACCTGCCATTAGCATCTTAACATCTCACTTTCCAGTACAATGAAAAATTCATGTGAATTTTGTAGCTTTCATGTTGCTCAAAATGCCACTCTAACACCATGTTTATAGTGTTCAGCTCTGCAGCATGCTTATAAAACACAGCTCTGTACAGGTTTCACTGGGGGGCTTTCCCCCCCACACACTTCCTCTGGTGTGACCTGATGCTCAGAGAAGATGAAAATATGCCTAGTTAAAATAGATAGGGATATCTTCTGAGAATTAAACATTCTCAGGATTGCTTATTACAGCTAATCAAAACATCTGCTATAAGCATCCAATGAAAGCACTTTCCTACCCAACCCATCCGAGAACTGGGAGCTGGGATGAGCACAAGGCTCTGGACTGCTCTCCAGCAGGGCCCCCCAACACATCAAAGCCACCTCAACTCCTTTCATAAAATGGATGCTCTGGCACGAAGTACTATGAACTTCATACAGCAAACATAACTCAGACAGCAGTGCAAGGAGAGGCACGTGCCCTGTGCCCTCACCCCTGTGTGTTTGGGTAGCTCCCTTTGGGGTCCCTCTATTCACAAATCACTGCAGGGTGTTGCTCTTTCCAGCCCTGACAGACACTTTTGGTGTTTGGTGGCCATTTAACTCCTCTAGAATAATGCTGCACAATACTCTGGCTATCCCACACGGCTTTGGACAACACATTTGGACAATTAAAATGTAAAAATGGCTCTTTGGCTACCATTTTGCATAACTGGCAAGCAACAGAAACTACACATGGCTCAGAGCAACAGGAATAGATGTATTGTACTACAATGATTTACTCAGTGATGTCAGATTAGCAATATGGATCTGTTTAAAAACACAATAATTAAGACAGGCAAAAATGAATTAATCAACTGACAATACAGTCAAAATAGTATTCCAACCAAAGAAAATAAGAGGAGGGAAAATACCTTACATTGCAGATCTATTTTCTTAACTGTTTTTATGCATAAATAAAAGCCTTAAAATGTAGATGGATTGCATCCAACAGAACCACAGTAGCTAAGTGATAATGATTCAAACATTTTTCAAATAAAAGTTAAATATTTATAAGCACCCAACCACATTTCATAAATCACAAACTATTATTATTTTATTCCTGAAGCTTCCCTGGCATAGCATGTGAATTGAGTCACAGAAAGTCAGAAAGAAAAATCTCCTCTTTATGCACATGAATCAGTTACAAGAGCTGGAGCCCTCCACAGAGCAGGGCGCTCCAGTATCCCTATGTTATCTCACATATGGCCCTTCCAAGGCAATCACAACTGCAAAGCACAACTAATTCTGTATCAAAAAAACAAAATTTCATCCGCATATCCTCCTAACGCTTCCCCATTAGCAGCGCAGGGCAGGTGTTTCATTATAATGAGGAGAGGGAGGAAGAAGAAAAAAATGGAAGGAAACAATAGCAGTCCTTACCTGTCAATTATCACTGGATCTGATGGAGTCTCATTTCTGTTGCCACAGCTTTTCTTGTCACAACAGCGGCTACAGAGCAAAAGCGAAAGGATTTAGTGCGACCATTACACTGTAAAATCATCATTACGAACATGTTGGGTTCAAATTGCCAGCTCGAGTTACCCTGCCGGCCCTGCCTGCAAATCAGTCAAATGTACTGGGTCACATATGGGTTAATTACGATGTTTAACTTCTTGCACAGCTGGTTAGCAACGGAAAATATAAAAAGAGAGGGGTTTTGCCCCTTTCACAAACAATAATTCAAGGATCGCCCAAAACAGGGAGAGCTGCCTATTTGTAGCCTCTTTTCCGCGGGGTTTAACAGTTGTCCCGCAGACGCTGGCACACAAAATAAGGCAGATTTTTCCCTGCTGAGCCTGGTTTTTACATTTGCTTAACGCTTGTGTTACACATCCACAAGATATTCCTGCTTCCACACAATTCCCAGCTACTGGCAAACCTCCCCCCAAACTCCGAAAGCACAATTATTCTCCCTCTAAGAAACACTGGTGTTAATGGGGGAGCTAAAATGCAAGTGGCAGCAGCAAGCAGCAGCTTTTTATGCTCGAGCGCGCCTGTTTCCCCAAGTTTTCCGAGCATGTTAATGATCACTAATGCCACGGAGAGCTCTGCTCCGGCGGCTGGTGCCCTGCGTCGGGTCAGATACAAAGCAGGCATGTGAAATATAAGCTCCGTCTCCCAAAGCACTGCTCCATGTCTGACCTCGAGGCTGGGATTCTTTTTGAGCTAAGGTGGCTCATTGTTTCCCAAGAGAAGCTAAACCTTTGTTTTTTGATGATCCCTTGTCAAGGGTTGTTTTCCGTAAGGAGGCATAAATATATTGCTGGTGAGTTCATAGGGGAGCTACACCTTCCTGCTCCAGGAGGGAATCCCTCCTGGTGCCTTTGGAGCTGCGGCTGGGAGCTGCTCTGCTCTTCCCACCAGCCCATCCAAACCCACGAGACCAAATCACAGTCACAAAGGTGAGCAAAGCCTTTAGATTTCACCCACCCACTCACCCCAGGGAGGAAACCCCCATCTCACAAGGAAAGATCCTGTTTGTTGATGCCCCTTCACAGAAAAATCCCCCACTGAAGTCAAGGCTTCAAGAAATAAAAAAATAAATAAATAAATCAAGAAGCTCCTGACTTTCCCAAGTCCTTCTTGGTCCCCAAGGACCTGCTGGACAAAGCCTGGGCAGCTGCAGGGACCCCATCCCATGATGGCACCAAGCATCAGGCAGTGAGGACCACCCCAGCTGCTCTCCCTGGCCAGACCTGAGCACATCTCCCTGTTCAACAAACTTTCTGGTCAACCTCAACCACACACAATCAAGTCTTTGGAAACCACTACGTTTTTTCCCAGTGGCATCCCAGGGACCTGCATCTCGCCTGTATTTCAGCAGCTGTCAGGAGGGACCACTGCTCACTCTCCCTCTCAGATGAACTATTTTCCTTCCCCAGAAGGTGGAAGAACATCGGGACAGGAAGAAGCCCTCAGAAGTGCCACGCTATATAAATAGCCTTGTTGGGAGTATGACAAAGGTTCTCTTGTGTTGCTGAACAATAGAGTGAATAATATACAGTTACCCACCAAGATTAGCAATAAAGCAAGTAACCACACTAAAGATAACAAAAAAGGGGCCTTTTACAAAAACAGCCTGTTTAAACATGGCTAAAAAAAAATATAATAATTTTGTTTTCAAAGAGAGGAAAATACATAATTCTTTTCACCGCAAAAAGCTTCAAGGCAACTATTCAGGGCTGAAACTTTTCACAGTTAACACATGTGCGGTATCTTCATTTCGGTGGAAGTTACATTGTTTGGGATTGCCAAAAAAAACTGCTTAATTTTACAGCACAATACCACAATTGATCCACCAGAAAATGCCAGAGCCTTGGCACCCTGAAAGTATTAAAATTTAGGAAGGAATAAAATATGCTGTAGGTAAATGGTCACGGGGACATTCGGGGGCTTTTTTGCCTATAAAAGGACTTGTCATTGGAGTACAGCTAGAATGTGTGGGGTGAGAAAATTTACCCACAAACAAGGCAATAAAAACTGCTAATCATTTTTAAATGATTAAAATGTAATTAGAAACAGAGTTGGCACAAGTTAAGACAATGCAATTCTTGTGACTGAAGCGAATCAGGGCTAGCCCTGACATTCTCCCAGCAGACTGGAGGGACAGAAATTGCCACACTTACTCAGGCAAGCAAAGGTTCCCAGGCTCCCAGCACGAGATGGGCAAATACCAGCATCCACACACCACCAGGCTCAGAGGCTGGCACCTTCCAGGGGCATTAGCCCAGAGCGAGAGGCAGCCACGGGGGCCTGGGGACAGGGACACCTTGGTGTCACCTCCTGCCACAAGTGGGATGGAGTCAGTCACTGACCAGTAGGAACAGCCCAGCTTTGAGAGCAGGGGAAACACTTCACTGCTCCTCAGGTGGCCCCTTAATCAGGGTACCTTCCCAAAAGTGCACCCCAATAGTCCCAAGTGACAGTAGGAGACCTCACTCCTTGACCACAATCTGGGGGTGTTCTGGAAGGGTTGCATGGCTGGCACATCCCACCATCTGGTGGCTCTCTGGCATGAAAGGAGTCCCTGAATGTTCCTTCATGATCTAGAGAATTATATTTCAAAATTTAGTTTGCCTTTTGTGTTTCTTTCCCTCCGCAACAGCAGAATTGGAGGCCTCTTCACTCCAGTCTTTCTATGCAGAGAATTAAAACATCATGCAGATCTTGAGTTTCAGACCTGGTTAAAAGTGCTTTTAATTCAATTTCCCTCAAAAGCTTTGGCTTTTAGTGCCTACTTAGCACTTGAAAATAAGTTCCTAAATATTCAGCACCCTTTCTCCTTTCCCTGAAAGAATTTTAAAATTCCCAGGAGCTTCTCCAAACCACTCAGAAACCCTCCAGCTCCCAGCAAGGCTCTGTGCAAGAGGAGGGAATGCCAGCTCCTCACAGCCAGGAGGACAAGGACTTGTCTTTGCTGTTCTCCCATGACACCTCTCCCCAGGTGGGGCCAGGACACAATGCCATGTTGGCCCACAGGAAAAGCCTACAAAAATTGACTTTCTTGTGACATTTGCTTGTTTTTAAAACAAGTAGTCCTTGGTAGCAATGCAGCTTCCCAGCAATTCCAGCTCCTGCACTCCATCTCTGAGCACCCCACTGTTGTTGTTTTCCCCATCTTGGCTCATTCCCGAGCTCCTCACCAGGCCACCACCACCCCCAGCTTTTGCTGCTGCCTTTCTCTTCACCCCAGCCCTCTGGGGACCTGCTGCTCTCCTGTCTTCTAGCTCCCCATCACCCTCCTCCTCTTCCCTTCCACGTGCCCGAGGATCTCTGCCCGCCCCGCAGGACGAGGCCTCCTCGCTCAACGCCTGGCACCCCAAAGCCTCCCTTGCCGTGCCCACCCTGGCGCGGTGGCCGGAGCGTCCCCCGTGCAGGAGCCCCGCTTTGTGTGTCCCGGGGACAATGAACAATGAGGAATTAGGGGCCCGTGGCACGTGGCCAGTGCCAAAGCGACTTGGGCTGCCAGGCCCCAACAAGTCACCAGCGAGGCCGGGTGGGAGATCTTGCACAAGGTCCCGGCGAGGTGGGATCCCTCCCACCAGCGATGCCATCGGGACAACCCCTGCCCCAGACAGGCTCCTCTCCCTGGAGCGTGGAGGTGCAGGACCCCCTTGCCAAAACAGCTGTAAGGTCTTATTTTACGCAGACAAAACCCATATTTTACTCCAACCTCATTCTCAGAAATCACTGAACCATTTTAGCTGAAACTTTCCAAAGAAAGTCAGCCTGAGGCTGACACCCTGCAAAGGATATTTCAGCCAGAACAGTTTAAGTTTGGCAAAGCTGTAAGCCACTGAAGGTTTCATAATGGAAATTGTTGAGGCAGTATTAACTATAGATGTCCCTCCCCATGCTGCCTACAATACTAATAAATTCCACTGAGGTTGTGAATTCTCCCCAGCTATTAACATTTTCACCAACAGTGTAGATTTTTATATCTAACAAAACACAATGAAATCCTTTGAAATAAACAGCTACCTGAAGCAAACCCCAGCTTCCCTCTCCTACCACAGCCAGGACTCTCTTATACATTTGAATTCTTTGTCTCCTCCATACCGTAGCTGTAGTACACTATAAATACCCAGCTTTGTCACATAAATGCAAAGTTTTATTGTGCAGTTAGCCTTGATAGAAAGCACTGCTGAAAGTTGTTTAGAAATTAAATATCTAAAACAAGCTATTTTAAAATACAGAGCCCTCACTATTTCATGTCTGAAATGAAGAAATTTCATCTTAGGGAGAGCAAGCTGTCTTTCACACCATATGGCTAATGGTAGTGCATAGCAATTAGCTGGGCTGATTAATGGGGAACAGACTCTAATTTTATGCTTATAATTGAGGCTGCATTTGCACCCCTGGTGCAAATTCAGCACATCCCAACTTCCACTTACAACAGGCAAGAAATCAAGAGAAACAGAATGGTGTGGAGAGAGAATTTTTTCCCCTTCTAGACCCCTAAAGAGCATCAGATTTGCAATTTAAAAGCGTGCTAGCAGCACAATAGATGACAGATTTGTGCAATAGGGTCAAGCGGCCTGGTAAACAAACAGCACCCTCTTACACACGTATGGGCAGCAAAGGAAATGGGGAATAGCTAATATGGGCTGTAAGAAATTTGAATATGTCTCCCCCACCCTGTCAGGAACACAACATTTGCCTACTACTGTCAGTTTGGGTTTTTTCTACCCCTCCACCTTATGGCCATGAAACACAAAGCAAGAACTAGCAGTAAATAAATAGGAGGAGAAGAATAAAGCTTCTGAGCAGTGAATTTAAAGAACAAAGAAAGTGCAAAGTGCTTTAATAAAGAGAATGACTGTGCATCTTTCCACATTCTCAGAACAGAAACAATTTTGTCTCAGTCAAAGTATATTAAATGGCTATAAACCTGTGATGTGGGCATTTGGTCTTCTGGTTAAAACTCAGCCCACTGTATAAAGTCTCAATTTACTTCTCACACTTGATGTTTCTGAAGTATCTGTACGGAAATTAACTCATTAAAGTAGTTGATTCTGTCTCTGTGAGTTATTCTTACCACCAAACCTTGCTGGTTAAGGATCAGGAGGACACATCACCCAGGAGTAACGGCAGATTCAGACCCTGACACTGCAGGCACTTGAACATGTGCTTAGTTCTACCCATGTGCCCAGTCCCACACAGTCCCAGTTTTACTGGTCTGTTAAAGGAGAAAAGTAAAAAGCACTTGAGTCTTATCAGGTCAGGGGCCTCCTTTAATATTTCCATGAATTGTTCCTAGCTAGGTATCCAGTGTGAAAGTCGAGCTAATTGGGCCAATGAATTTTAGGACAATTACAAGTTGTCAACATGACTGGGATTCCATTTGGAAAGGCAGAAGTGGCCTAGAGTCCTCAGCAAAGCAATGAGGCTCCCAATGGCAGCAGAGGCTCAGGCACCTCTTGAAGCTGCTGATTGTTCTGGAACTGCAAACCAATGTCTTTGGTTTCCTGGAAGAAGCCAGACCCACTGAAGGAAGCAGCCAAGAAAAGTACGACGTGAAAACTAAAATCCCCCANAAAAATTAAAAAAAAAAATCAACCAACAGAGAAGTTTCCATCTGAGTATTTTGTCAAAGTCTCTCCCCTGCCAGGAAACCCTCATCCAAGTTTATTCTTTTAGAAGTGGGTACTAGTTTTTACCCTCAAGTTACTCCTTTTTAGTAAATGTGTTTTGTAAAAGTTACAACGCATGCAATGGCATTTTTACAGTCTTAAAACAACTGATTGTAACAATGAGCTTATGCAAGAACGCCTCGTCTTCCACCAGGGAATTATTTTCTGCCATCGAATAACATGTAACAAATGATTTTTTCAGACATGCAAAAAACACCCACTAACTTTAATGATACTGAGAGGTCAAGTTCTCTGAGGCGGCGAAGGGGTCTGTGGTAAAAAGGAAGTAGAGGAGGCTTCACCTACTTCAACCAGCCAGAACAGAGGAGGAAGCAGTTGCAGAAGTTTGGGGGAGAAGATATTTGACTGAATTAAAGTCACCAACGCCAGGCAGGGCAAGAGAGCACTGGGCAGAGCCAAATCTGCATAGGGAAGTTTAAAGAAAATCAAGAAGATATCTTTTGCACAGAGAAGCTTCAGCTGCTCTGCTCTGGCCAAGTGGGGACCCCGCACAAGCAGCGACCAGGACAAAAGAACCTCCTGACCTCACTCCTTAATGCACATCCAGGAAAAAGAAAAAAAAAAACACAGAAAACACAAAAAAATACTATTTTGTCATTTTGCCGAGGAGTTTTTGTTGGGAATTGGGGGCAGAGACGTTTATTGCTACAAGACTATAATAGACTGTTAATTTCGGTGAGGAGACCTTTTGTGGGCTACAGTGTCTAAATGAAAACCAGCAGCATTCTGTTAAGAATAACTCTTTATAAATAATTGAAAACTAGTGTGACGACTGAGACCTTGCTGCTAATTACACACACCGAACTGTGTTATTTTGGGATTGTTTAATGCAAGAAAGATAAATTTAAGTCTGAAAATAGCTGTAGGTTCAACCTAGATTTTGGGAGACAGATTCATCTTCTTATCGCTAATTAACTGGAAGAGGGGTATTTCTTACCTGCACATTATTTCATGCGTGAGCAGAACTCGGCACATTTCTGGGTTCTTGTCTTGGCCTTCATATACTATTGCCTAGAAATAAAACACATTTTTAGTTCTACATAAAGTTTGGAGAAAATCAAAGCACGTCACGATAAGCAAAGGCTCAGTGAGTTGCAAACCACAGCTCAGGCAAAAAAGACTTGGCACCTCCACCAAACCTGCTCCAAGACCTGCAGTTGTAAAACAACACAAGCTGAGTACAGCTAAATTCCCTCCTCTCTGTTGCACATCTCTCCAGCAGTGTGTAGGATGGGGTTTTTTAGTAGTCAAGACAACCATAATTTTCTTTTCAATTCAGAATAAAATATAAACCTAATAGCATTAAAAGGAAGGAGGGGAAAAAAGAAAGAAAGAAAAAAAAAAAA